>WEDG01006604.1:0-58630 GCA_017591395.1 Schistocephalus solidus
CAATGTAGACCGCATCGACTGACAAACCCATTTCTAATAGATTTTGGTCCAACTTTCCATGGATGTGAGCAGGTTTGTGAGCCAAGATCGACCACTTCGAAATCCATGTTGAGATTAACTTAGCAAGTTATTTTCTTCAAGATGCCTCATCAGTTCCGTTTTGATTATCTTCTCCATCATTTTATAACAGATACTTGTGAGGCTGACTGGTCGGAAACTGTTTGGTGATGTCCTCTCTCCTCCCTTTATAGATGGGGGTTATGTTGGCTATCTTCCACTCGGTAGGCAGAGCCCCCGCCTCCATCGAACTTTCAAATATCTTGGAGAGCGGAGAGGCCAGTTGGTCTATGAGTTCATTGAGAACTTTTGCGGATATACCATCTGGGCCAGGCGATTTAGTGGGCTGTAGCTGTTTCAGAGTTTTTCTTACTGTGTCCATTGGGAACGACACCGGGCTTATTTTGTTTGTAGATGTGGCAGTACTGTAGTATTCGTCCTCGTCAAAAGGTGGTTCCTCGGTTTACACGGACATAAAGAAATTGGATAAGAGGCTGGTCTTATCAGAGTTATCAGTTAACCTGTTTCCCTGATTGTCTCTAAGACAAGGAATGCAGTCGCGATTTCGTTTTTGCCTTATTAACGTAAGCATAAAACCTTTCGAATTTCTTGGTATGTCTTTGACTATTTCCGACTCAAAGGCTGATCTTTCTTTTCTCAGAAGATTCCGACACCGATTTCGCTGTTTCTTAAAAGCAGAAAAATGTTCAGGTTGTTGATATCTGGCATATGTTCTCCACAGTCTTCTTTTCTTCTTAAAATTCCTTTTTATTTCCGATGTCACCCACTCGGGTCGGGAGACGCACGATCGCCTTTTAAGTGGGCAGAATTTCTCTACCAACTGCTGAATCAATTTACCAATGAAGAACCAGGCAGCATTTGGGTCAGGTACATGTGCAGGGCTCCAGTCTATCCCATTCAGTAATTCTTTCATTTTGGGATAATCCCCTTTCCATACATTTCTCTGCCTAACTGCATGACATTTGGGTACAGAAAAATGACTGTACTCCCAAGCAAGAACGCATTGATCACTTCGTTCAAGCGGCACGTAAGAATTTACTGCAAGGATGCAATTTTCGTCTCTACTAATGATAAGAGCTAAACAGCTTGACTGCAGCCAATTTTGGAACCGCGTTTTCATTGTGACACATTGGGTAAGAAACTCGTCATTTACCAACTGTAGTAATTTCTGTTCGAATGAATTTTCTGATCGCGAGCAGTACATTGACACCCAATCGATATCGGGAGCGTTTAAATCTCCAATTATTAATAAGTGTTTGCTACGGCAGATTTGCTTAACCTCTGTGATGAGTGCTTCGTCCGTGTCCGTTCGCTGTCCTGGGGGTCGATAAACCACGGCAATATGGAGGTCTGGTTGGTTTGGGACTTTCAGTTTACAACAAAGTATTTCGCAAGACGAGATCCTATTTGGCGAGGGCCCATCCGGAATGAACTCAATGCCTTCTCGTATAAACATTGCGATTCCACTACCCCTACGTCCGTTTCTATCCATGCGGATAAGCTGAAAACCGTCTATTCTGACTTCTGTGTCTGCGATTTGTTCATTTAACCATGTTTCAGTTAGAGCTGTGAAGTGAGGTTGTACATGGTCCACGACCAGTTTAATTTCATCCATTTTGTTCAATAGACTCTGCACATTTGTGTTCATTATTTTAATCTTGTTTTCTTCCCTCGATTTCTGAAGATTTTTGGTTCTTTCTTCCACATGGCGATTTTTGCTGGATATTTCACAAGATATATCCAGTCTCCTGTCTGGGTTCAAATCTATAGGCATTTGGTAGGGCTTTTGACCGGCGTGGTTGCCATCAATTTCACCGGATGTTCCCATACAAACGAGCGCACCGTTTTGACTATTTTGTTGTCTACAATTTTCAAGTTTTGTTCCCCTCGTATTGACGTCTTTTCAATTCTGCTACCAGTGTCCTCATTTTCATCCGATCGGTGGGAGAGTAGTCCGGCTGAGCTCCACGATGATTCTTTCGTAGTCGGGACTTTCGAGAGAGAGCAATAGATCTACCTGCTGTTTGCTCCCCAAGACGACTTTTTAATGGTCTTGGTCGAACCTCATGCGTTTCATTTGTAACGAGGCCCCGATCGAAAAGATCTTTTGATGTCAACTGTCGCACCAGTTTCTTGCGTATCATTCAATAAATTTTTGAAATATCAGCAGATCTTGTTTTTACCCTTTCTTTTGGCGTTTCCCCAGTAGCCTCTGGAGACTCCCTGAACTACCAGACAAAATGATCTGTCAGGGAAAAAACTCGTTTCTTCATCCTGCTTTCTTTTAGTGATTGAAGGTTGAATCATGCCCTTTGTTACAGTCTTTAATACTGTGTTCAAATTTGTCTTCATCGATGAGCCTGTTGGTTCATTTGCAGACATCTCTATGGACCTTTCAAACAGCGTGAGTTCTCCTGATAACGCATTTGCTCGAATAGCACCCGGGAAACCTTTATTTTGGTTTGTGTCATCCAGGTCTGTCGATAAGTCACAGGCCACTTTTCCGCCATTACGTTGCTGGCTACCATACCCTGCTTCATTGTAGTTCGATGGACATGTAAAGAGCATGCTGCTGTCGCTCGTCCGTGGCAGTAAAGATACCTAACGATTACTGTTTTTCGACTTTTCAGAGACCGTCGATCGCTGATTTACTTTTTTGCAGTCGGATTCTATGTGCACCAGATTTCCCGAACCTGGGGAAACGCAAGACATAATTTCCTCCTCGCTTATTTTCTTTCTGGTCATCTGTATTTCAACTGACTCAGAGGTTTGTTCTAATGACTTCGTTCTTTTTCTCTTTTTTGTTTCACTTAATGTTGTGCCTATTGACTTCTACCGTTTCCTTGCAATGATTATGGTCTATCTTGCTGATGTTTTTCAGCTCATTTGCATCGTGTTTCGGCGAGTTAATTTTGTTATGTTTTATGAGGACTGATATTATTTCTGATAGGAGATCGAGGTCTCCTTCTAATCTCTCAACTCTGGTTGTGAGTCCTCGGCATCCATCACAGTGTGCCAGCCCTTCACTGTTTAGCTTAGTTTTGGTAATGTTCAGTAGTGCACTGCTTTCTTCAATATTGCTGCTTTGTGGTTCTTCTCGGTCTGCTGAGAGTGACTTGAGTATTTAAAGATAGGAAATGCGACAGCTAATAATAGAACTGAAAACACAAAAGACCAATGGCGAGGCAAATCTCAAAATAAGGGATGGACAGATAGTTCAAGTGAAAAGAGCATTTCTCTGGCCGAAGGCAGTCACCCTGACAGCCTTACTGTCCCGTTTCAGAAACCAAAAACGTGCCCACTTAAACTAATCGTCCTCAATGCCAGATCTCTGCTTAATAAGATGCCTTTGCTCCAGACTCTGGTTTTCATCCACCGCCCGGACATTGTAATAGTTACAGAGGCATGGGCAACACCCTGTGTATCCGACTCCGAACTCTCTATTCTAGGCTACGCTTACATTCGGAATGATCGGCACGAGGGCCGTGGCGGAGGAAGCTGTATCTATGTTAGGCAACCACTTTCATTTTTTCCATTGGACTATCGCCAATTTATCGTGGTAGAGGAGAGCTGTTGGCTCCGAGTAGTTCTAAAAATAACTACTCTTTACTCGTTGGTAGTGTCTATCACCCACCCAATGCCAGCGAGGATTACGATTTTTGTCTCTCGCTGGCATTTCACGCTGCAGCTGACTTAAATCTGAAGTACTGCTTGATTGCAGGTGACTTCAATCTTCCTGAAGTTCACTGGTTTCCAACTTCCGGTCCTGCAAAGTTCGAAGACCTACTTGAGGCCATAGATATAGGCATGTGGAACCAGGTAGTTGATTTTCCCACCCGAGGATCAAACATACTTGATCTTATTTTTTTAGAGGTTGTCAACCATCGTCAGTGTCACCTTTAAATCCACTTGGGAATTCTGATCATACTATAGTTCTTTCTACACTAGAACTAGAGGCTGCTGAAACGTTTTCCAAAAAATATAGCTTTTTCCGTGATTTCAGATCAGCAAATATGAGGGAATTGCTAACACACCTAAATTCCCACGACTAGACTAACTTCTTTTTATGTTCGGATGTGAATGTTTGTACTGATACATTTTACAAAGTTCTAGGTCCATTCATTTCTCGTTTTGTTCCACGTAAGAAAATAATTAATGTCAAGGATGAAGTCTACCTCCCTTTATCATTCCGCCGTAGACTGCGTAGACTCTCCCGTCGTTTTCATCTACAAAACGACATCTCCGTCCTGCCCTTGATCCAGCAAATCTTTAAAGAGGCTAAGAGGCTGTCTGACGAAAAACGACGAGCCGATGAGGTTACCCTTGCCAAAAACCCTTCGTTAAATGTTGCGAAGCTCTATTCGCTCACAGTAAAAGTGCAGAGAAAAACGCAGCACCCCCGTACTTCGAGATGCCTTAGGAAACCCAATAACTGACGCTAGGTTGACTGCTGATAGCTTCAATGCTTTCTTGTCTAGAACGTTTAGTGATAATACTGTCGCCCACTTTCCTTACATCCGGGTTTGGACAGGTAACGTCCTCGAAACCATAACTTTTACCCTCTGGGACTTGACCGTAGCCATTTGGCGTTTTCGTCAATCTGACAATCCAGGACCAGATGGCGTCCTGGTCAGCGTTCTAAAGGCGGATGCAAACGAAATTTTTCCGTCCCTTCTGTATAAGATATTTAATCTTGCTCTTGAAAGTGAAAATTTCCCTATTTTATGGAAGGAATCGCACGTATTGCCTATCCCAAACACGGCCGACCTACGTCATTTGACGACTTTAGGCCAATAATTACACTACCAGCAGTCTCGAAGATCTTCGAGACCTTGATCAAAGATAAGATGATGTGTCACCTAAGAGAGAATAACCTACTTAATGCGGCTCAGCATGGTTTTCTCGAAAAAGGTCTTGTGACACTTGCCAGCTCTCTTTCTTCGATCATGTTCTACAATCTAGAGACAGTGGTTTTGAAATTTACATCGTTTACTTCGATTTCAATAAGGCTTTTGATCGTGTTGACCATGATCACCTACTGCTGAAACTTGCCTCCTTCGGGATAGGTAACAAGCTTCTGAACTTAATATTTTCCTATTTGAATGCTCGCGCACAACGGGTTAAAATTTCTGATGTTATCTCCAACCCCACGCATGTGAGGAGCGGAGTTATTCAGGGCAGCGTGCTCGACCCGCTTCCATTTTGCCTCTTTGTCAACGATATTCCTGATTGTTTTCAGTATGGTAGGCCCTTTATGTACACTGACGATTTAAAAGTTGTATATCGATATAAACCGGTTGATCGCAACATCGTGCTTGAGCTCTTAAAAACGGCTCATCAGGCTTTCGCTCAGTGGTGTCGCACATGGTATCTCTCACTTTCTTGGCAAAAGTGCTCCGTTATGGTTATTGGCGACAACCATCAGCCCCACCCAAGCATGTCGGGCACAATCAAAATGTTCCCGAAGTTATAAAGGATCTGGGCATATCATTTTCTAGTAGTCTTAATCTGTCAGCGCACTGCACCCTGATTGTCTCGAAAGCACTCCAAACAACTGGGTTTATTCTCAGAAATTTTAAAACCGTCAACATTAGAATCAGCCTCTATAAAATGTATGTCAGGCCAAGTCTGGAATACTGCTCGTTTCTATTAAGCCTTCTGCACGCTAGTGAACGGAAGAAGATAGAATCAGTCCAGCACTTCTTTACAAAAAGAGTTTTCTATTCAGAACACCGAAACCTGTCCTACCAACAATGCTGTGAGCTTACAAGCCTTGACCCGCTGTGGCTTCGCAGATTACAGAAGGGACTATTTTTACTGTTTAAACTTCTAAACAGTCGTAAATTTAACCCCCTAACATCTCTGAGGCACCTCGACCACTCTCGGCGAATCAGTCATCGAGATGTATTTTTATTTCTTCCTTTGGCACGCACAGTTAGATACCGACAGTTTTTTCGGTAAACGCTATAGCAATCTGGAATAAGCTACCTAGAAGTATCAAAATTCAGCAAAGCTATCCCTTGTTTACGCGAACTGTCACTAGTTTTCTACATTCAGGACACCTTCCAAAACTTTTGGGTGCTGACTCTGTGGAAGCTCTCTTCGGTTCTGATGGCGTTCACGGACTCTGAATCCTGTGCCGGACTTCATGCTGAGGGCAATATTGCTGGCTCTGCAGACCTCAATCGGCTTATTTCTCAGTCGACAGTGAACAGCTGCTCGCCGACATACCTGCTGGTGCAGAATACCGGATCCGTAACACTGAATGGAGAAGTTCTTTACCGGGCACCTGTGTTAACTCATCCCTGTCCTGAACTTTAATTACTCAATTAGCTGCAGTTTTTCTCCTGAAAACACCTGAAACAGCGATCAGGAGTTTTTTTACTGTCAGCTTGACCCTCTACTGTATATATTTTTTGACCTTGCCTGTAAATTGGCAATAAATAAATAAAATAAAACAGGAGGCAAAAGCCTGCTTCAATTCTCCTGAACAAAGTAATTGTAGTTTCATTAGTTGACATCTTGTTGAGTAGAAAGTAGTTGGAAGAGTCGGTAACAGGAGTTTTTTGTGAAATGTCTTTGTACATTTTCAATTTTTGAACGGCTAGATTCGTCCATTTAACCGAAGAATGGACAGCAAAATTCAAGAATGGGAAGTACAAACATACGATAAAGTCTTAATTTAATTTCAGGAAGGTAGAAATTATAATAAATAAAGCCGCAAAGCTGAGCAGCTTTGGCCGTAATTCTATCGGCATGAGGCGAAAGATCTAATTTATTGGTGTAGCTTAAGCCCAAGTCCTTGATGGAGGAACATTCAATCATAGGGCAACCTTCAAATATAAGAGGTTGCGGCAGCCTTACAGGCCGAAAACTCATGTAGTGACACTTAGTAGGTGAGAACTCCCTTAGCCATGTGGAGCTCCAGGCCGAAAGGGCGTCAAAGTCTGAATAAATTTGTTCTAGGCACCGTTCGGTCGTAGAGTTAGAGAAGAAATACACGCATTTGAGGTCATCAGCATAAATAAAAGATTAAGAATGTTTAACTATCGATGAAATATCATTTATATACAGTAAGAACAACAAAGGACCTAATACGGTACCTTGAAGGACACCACTAACAATCGGGGTAGCACTTGAGTATGAGGGCCCTTCTAAAATCTTTTTGTTTTTCGATCATTTTAGGTATGATCTAATGAAGTCAGTAAAGGGGACTACGAAATCCTATAGCTTCTAGTTTAGCTAGAAGTCGTTTATGAGCACTTTATCGAATGCCTTACTAAGATCAAAATAGATAACTACTACAGATAGATGATCATTACGAAGAGAGGTTAGTAGATTTAGAAAAGACATGTGGCAGGTTTCACAAGAGCGGTCCGGTAAGAAGCCGTGTTGGGAAAAGTTGATAATTTGATTGCTTATGCATAAATCCGTGATTTGTGTTGCAATTAGTTTTTCGAAGAGTTTAGCAAGAGAGGGCGATTTATGAAAACCGCGATAGTTACGAATGTCCGAGCGTGAACCAGATTTTAAAACTGGTAGTATAATGAAAGTTTTCCAATAATAGGTGGAGAAACCATTTTCGAAAAATACTGAGAATAATTTGCTTATTAAAGGTGAAAAATCCCTTAAATGTTTAACATGTGAGTTTGGAATGTTATCAGTTCCAACCAAATGTGATTTTTTTAGGTGAGCTATTTCTTTTTGAATACGTGCAGGTGAGAAATTAATGGTTGTTAGAAATGAATTTGAATTTGAAAGCAGAGGAATTGTGGGAGTGGGGCTAGTTTTAGTGGTAAAGGGGTTGGCAAAAAACGAATTTAACAATTCTGCTTTGCCTAAATCGTCAGTAATGAATTTTTTGTTACAGTCGAGTAAGGGCGTTGTTAAATTCAGACGCTTAGCCGATGACCAAACATGGAAGATTTGAGCAACAGATTTGGATTAATTGCCATCACTTAGTGCCGGATACTACCTACGCTTATCTCTAGCGAGCCAAATTTCGATGCTAATTCAAATATTTGTGCAATCCTTAAGTGAACTGATAAAGACCTTTTCGATGAATCTTTAAGTCGCTTTCGTGATGTTTTAAGTCTGTTTTGGAGAAAAGGTGGAACAGTAAATGAAGCTGTTTTTGAATTAAAAATTTTAAACGGGGTAAAAGCCTGGATTTTTCTGTGATGCTCTGCAATAGCTCACGGAAAAAGTTTGGATCGTTGGTTGAAAATATGCTTTGCCAATCTAGAGTGCTAAGGAAATTATTTATTAATTTATGTTTTGTGTTAGCAAAGTCGAGGTTATTGCATTTGACCTGAGGCTTCGTAAGAAGGGGAACTGTAAAACAACAGTGAATAATTGCGTGATAACTTGTGAATAGATCACGATGGAAATTCATAAAGAGAGGGTGGATTTCATTTGTAAAAATTTAATCTTAAATATTGTCATTTCAAGTAACTGATCTGACCAGTTGGGACATGATTGAAAAGTTAATAGTAACGACCAATTTCTGATGTTTTGGCGGAGCGGAATTGCCTGCTAGTCAATGTTTGGCAGATTAAAATCGCCTACGATTATTTTGATATCAAATTGAGTCTCTGCAACTTTTTCAAATAGTTCACAGAGCTCGTTCTCATTACCAGAATAACAGGGAGGATTATAGACACAGCCAATTACCCCTTTTTTTATTGTGCTGGGAGGATGATTGAAACAAAGCATACATTTCCAGAAACGGACGAAATTCTCAGCTGAAAAGGGAAATCTTAAAAGGATGACTAAATATAAAGGAGGCAACCACCGCTACGTTTTTCAGCGTGGTCTTGTCGGTACACATTGAAGCGTTGAGTCAGAAATAAGACACTGAGCCCAGGATTCAGTGATGCACAGCACATCTGGATCAAGCTTAAAGGCTACTCTTCCAATCTCAGCCATTTCATTTACAACTGATCTCGCATTTAGTGAAACTAAGCTGAGTGTATTCCTGTGCTGCAGGTTACGCTCATTAGTATTTATAAAAAGGATAATTTGGTGGTGGAGAAGAAAACTGGAAAGAAGAAACGAAAGGTGAGAAACAAAATTGCTCTGGTCTACAATTTGTCAAAATGTTACTGTTAAAAGAACTGAGATTATTGTACAAGGGCATATTTGGATAAAAACCATGGAAAGGAAGGCTATAATGTAGCGTGGGAAAGATAGGGGGTGGCATAGAAATGAGATTTTGAGGGAAATTATCATAAATTGGCGGAAAACGTGCATTTGAAAAAGGAATAAATGATTTCGAAAAACTGGTAACATAATTAGAAGCGTTAATTATTTGGGGATTTCGGCCACCTTTTGGGTTGGGAAGGGTGCTAACATTAGCGTTCGCAGCTGTTGTAGATGCTAAGGGGTTAGCAGGTTTCCAATCGGTAATAATAGGTTTATTGATTTGGCACTGCTTGGCGCCGTCAAATCCTTAGAACACAGGAAAAAACCTAAAACAAACTCCTCTTTTCATTAAACACTTAAGCTTTGGTTTGTTTGTTTTGCTTAAATAGCAGTGTTGAAATGACGAGTTTGTTTTAAGTAAAAAAACCTGTTTTCCAAGGTTTAGAAATAGCAAAAATGAAGTTAAAACAGCTATACAGAATGAAGATGAATGTATCAGGGAAATAATGTTTAGAGTCAAGACTAGTCTGTTATTGACGTTCGAGGGTATTCATTCATTTGACAGAGGTAGAAACGTCTGCGGTCGATTCGAAGGGATAGGTACTTCCAATCAGATGCGAGCGCAGTCGATTCCAGTGTGGGGTCTGCCGAATAATTAGACTTAGTTGACTGATTGCTAAAAAGGTGAAAATAGATTAGGAGCACGAAGAGTTCAACGGTAAGAAACTTTCAATGCAGTCATACAGTCTTCATATTTGTATTATATATCATAGTGTTGATTATGTTTGATCTAGCTGTATGAAACCGCTAGTACCATTCGTTTCATAAAAGCTATATCAAAACCTAGACGTGCGGCTCATTGCACATTCGAATGACATAGAGCATAAATGATGTTAAAAATGGAAAAAAACATACTACTAACAGACAGAGATAAAAATAATAAGTTTTTGCAAGTTAGTTTTTAAAAGCAAATTGTTTACTAATCATAAAATTATACATAAAAATAAAGACGCTATCCAAAAACATTTTAAATGTAAAGTTATCATAATTTTTTTAAAAATAGTTTTAAAGATAGAAAAAAAGCTGCTTTTTAGATAATGGATATATAAATCATTAAACTTGAGAGCCCTTGTGCTAGCCAGAAGATAAGTATTTATGAGTCTTGTAGGTCACTAACCACCACTTATAGCTTGCCCATAACCAGAGGGTGTAACACATAACCAGATGATAAGATTCTTAATCTCTGTGTGCATTGCAGGTCGTCGTAGGTGGTTTATAAAAGGACATGAAATAACTAATCGTGGGAGATTCTGGCCTGAGTATCCGGTTCTAGTGAATGGCTATCATCGCACGCAAAGTACGTTTGGATTTTTCAGCTTGACTTCTAGGTGCAGATAATGCAGCTCATCGGGAGAACTCAGGATTGAAGCAGCTATCGCCAACAGTAACTGCCGCGTCAGAGCCCTTTCGGCCCGAATTCTATGTTGAAGAACTGGGTTGAAAAATGCCTATCTTATTCAAAAAAATAGATGTGTGCTATTATTTAACATATATTGTTTGATTTTTATTTTAAATTCTCGTATGGTTCGACTATTTCTAATAGAATTTGGCAGGGCATTCCATATTGTCGCGTATCTTATGGAATAGAAGTTGGATCGTTGGGCCTTTTTTTGAATTTCGGAATTTTTATAATATTTTTCTGAATTTCTAGTGTCTCGGGGACCGTTTTGATTTGTTAGTAAATTCATTCTGAGAATATCTTGGTCGTGTGTGATTTTGAATGAAAAGTGAGACCATTTTGGTCTTCTGATCCAGACGGGTTGAAGACCATATCTATCGTATAGTTCCATGTATGAGCCTTGAGAGGCATCACATTTGATAAGGATCTGGTAAAGCATCTTTGAATGGCTTCTAGTTTCTTTCGGCCATCTGATGGCATAATGCCAAAAAAATTGAGCAGTAATCCAAGAGAGTAAAACGTACATTTTTATATAGTCTTGTCTTTAGGGCGGGTGAGGAGAAATTTTACAAATGAATCCGCATAGTCTAGTGGCTTTTGGTGATATTTGTTTTAACGTGGGGGGATAAATCAAGAGTATTTGTATAGCTAAGACCTAAGTCTTTTTATTGATGTTGTCTCGGTTATTTCTTGATTATTGAAAAATATGGGAGGAAGTTTTTGTGAACCAAATATCAGGAGATGACATTTACTTGGAGAGAAATGGCATTTGCCATAGAGTACTCCATTCGCTTAGTTTTTTTAAGATCATTTTTCAATCGTTCTATGCATACTGGCTACTGTATGCTGGTTATATGCATATGCAAGTTTTAAGTCGTCCGCATATAAAAATGTTTTTAGCTGACGTTGATATAGAGGATAAGTCGTGAATGTATATAAGAAATAGGAGGGACCTAGGATAGTCCCCTGAAGTACTCCACTACTAATATGAGATGGTTCTGAGACTACGTTTCGAATTTGTACTACCTGATATCGGTTTTTGAAGGTAAGATTTTTAGAAAGTCAAGAAGGGAGACCCAATCCCATGACTTTTTAGCTTCACTAGAAGCCTTTGATGGGAGTACTTTATCGAACGCTTTTTTAGGTCAAAAGTATATCGTAGCTACCGTGTTTCCGTCATCTCTGTTACTTGAAACGAATTCAAGGAAGGTGAGATGGCAGGACTGACTATGACTTTTTAGGTAAGAAAGCGTGTTGAGAGGAAGGTATGAGGTTAGCGTTTGTTAGATAGTTTAAGCATTTGTTTGGAAATTATTTTTTTCTAGTATTTTTGCTATTACCGCTGTTCGGTGAACACCACGATAGCTTTGTGTATCAGATCGGTTCCCGTTTTTAAAGATTGGTGTAATGCTTGAGTATTTCCATATTTCTGGATACATACTATTCGATTGGAGTAAGGAGAATAGACTAGACAGCAGTATTGGAGCATATATCATATGCTTCAGTATGCAAAGGTGGGATTTTATCCGTCCCATAAGAGGTGGAATTAGAAAGTTGTCTGATAGCTTTTTTGACGGTTTCTTCGCTAAAACAGATCTCATTGAAGGTAAATGTTGTCATTTCTGTTGGGTGGGGTATCGGCTCCTCCTCAACTGAATAGTTGGCTGAGAAGTACTTATTGAATAAATTTGCTATTTGGTTATCGTCCGTTATTACTTGTCCTGCGTCATCAATCATGAGTTGGGGACCTGGTTTTCGATTAGTTTTCATTTGCTTCCGAAAGATCTGGGCTGTTTTTTTCGGAGGACTCTATTGCCCGGCGTTCCGCTGCTATGTTTTTATTTGCTTCCATTTTTTCAACTAGATCATGAATTTCCCTAATTCGTCTGAGTGTGGATAAATAACTAACTGAGGGATCATGAAGTTGTTTTTTAATTTTTTAGTCTCTTAGAAAGGAAGTTTGGAATTTTTGACTTATATGGGGATTTCTCATCTATTAAGGTATCTCGAATTATAAAAAGAGTAGAGTAAAAAAAGGTTAACAGCTTCCGTCGCGGATGTCGTTAGAAGATATGAACTCCAGTCTAGTGACCTTACATATTTGTTCATATAGTCAATGTCGAGTTTTTTTGGATTTATGTTAATGTAACTAGAATCTGATGTTACATTTATGTTTAGAGGAGCATTGTTATTATTGCCTTATGATCACTTTCAAAGGTTATACTGTCGTAATGCGTATGTAGGGGCCAGATATCATTTGTGAGAATAATATCTAGTATGTTGTTTCCTCGGGTCGGTTTTATTGATTATTTGTGTCCAGTTATGGAAGAAAAATTGATGAAAGCAGTTCATCGTGTCTGGTGGGGGCTGATAGTTTAGCCCAGTTTATTTCAGGACGGTTTAGATCGCCTGCAATTATCTTATATTCAAATTGAATATTTGATAAAGTATCTATTAGATTGGTTAGGCCAGTGTCATCATTACTACATTCTGGAGGAGTGTATAGACATCCGATAAGTATATTTTTGTGCGATAGGGATTTTACTGTGGCAAAGCATGCTTCGCCAGGGAAAAGTTTCGTGTGAAACATCGAAACCACTTTGTTCAATGGTAGTTTTTGTTGTATATCATACAGCCACCGCCTCGTTTATTAATGCGGTCTTGTCGATAGAAATTGTAGTTTGGGACAGATAGCGAAGCATTCGATGTTAATTCATTAACCCATGTTTCCGTTAAACAAATTATATCGGGATTATAGGCTTCAACGAATGTCTTAAGTTGTGGTATTTTATGTACTATCGATCTCGCATTAATAAGGGCGATACTTAGGATGTCGGATAGGGAAGAGCCCAGCTGTTGTGAAAAAAAACTGATTTCTAAAACTGTTTTGATTTTGCGATGGGCTAATAGAAGGGAAGTGTGTAACTTTTGGAAGGTATGGTGATGTGTATGGTGAGAGATGAGGGAATGGGTAAGAGTGTATGTGTTGAGAGGGTGGTGGGATTTGAGTGCATGGGTTAAAGTGTATGGGTTGTGTGTAGGTGTTAGAGAGCATGGGTTGTGTGTAGAGGTTATGCCCCATATGGGGGAAAGGATTTACTGGGCGGTTATTGTAGATACCTGGGGTTATTGTCGGGAAGGTTTGCCGGCCTAGGTAACTGCTTTGGTTGCCATAAGTTGTTACTATGTTTGAACGGTTAGCATGCGTTGGTTTACTCCTATGCCATGCATTTGGATTTGAGGGAGTTGAGGTGTTATTATAAGAGGTTATTCGTGTCTTATGAGAGTTTGGAGAAATTGGAGCACTTATATTACTTGGGTTGACATTTTTTTGGCTTTTTGGTAGTAACGGTGTGCTCAATAAAGCTTTTGCATTGGAATACTAACTGGGAGACAAATTGGGTTATCTTTTTGAGCTTGAAGGGATTGACACGCACGTTATAGGATTTGTATTATTTGCTGGGTCGACATTTTTCTGTTACTGGTTGTTCAGTTGGCGGATTCGTAGTAACATTTATATTACTATCTAATATTGCGACATGACTGGATCCAGAATTTGTGTCATCAAGCTGTTCCAGGGAGGTTTTAGCATTTTTGAGGTGCTCGTTTTGTTTTGATTCTGACCTCCTCTCCTAACTGCTGAAGCAGTTATTCGATTGGTATTATGAGTGTCAGAATAAAAATTAGATAAACTTGCCAAAAGGTTTGGCTAAGGAAACACTATGTTTATCATTTTTGATTAAACTGGCTTGTACGCTTTGCATTATAGTTGGCAGCGTTGGAAGTGCCTGCTTGAGGTTCAACTGAGGAGAAAGTATGATTAACATCTGTTTTTGAGCTGCGTGGCTTTGGTCTGAAGTTCACGTCTTTGCATAGGTGTGAGGTCTGGACCTATGAATGCTTTTTCGGGTGAGCAGAGTTCGGTTCATTTCAGGGTTTTTGTAGAACTAGATCGGCTTCGGTTTGTGAATAGAAGGTCACTAACACTGGCTTATTTTTACTTCTTGAATTAAGCCTTTTGGTGGAAGCTATGCTGATGTTTAGACCACACGAGTGTATGAGTTGTTGGATTGATGGTGTGGGGTTAACCGTGTGGGGATATTTCTGATAATGACATTAAACTTGCGTTTGGACCTATCAGCGACCTCTGAAGAGACTACGTGTATAATAGGTTCTATTTGTGGTACGCTTGTTAAGCTGGTCGCAAAACATTTTTGGGTCTAATAGTGAGTTGAGCAACGTAAAAAGATGTTCATATTTGTCGATAAAGTTTTTGCAGACGTAGGATTGCTGAGAGATCTAGTTTAATCGATAGTTAATTTTTGCGTCCGTCATATTTCTGGTATATGAATGCGTGAGGATTCAGACGTTTTGATGCCACAAATTGGGAGCTAGGGTACAGAAGTACACTTCTTATAAATTAAGATTATAATTGAGTGAGAAAAAATATCTCAAAATAATGAAATTACTTATTTTAATGCCTGGCTTAGCCAATGATTCAGATTTACTAGGAGTTTTCTTTGGTTTACTAGATTTGGCAGCTATAGCAGGCATGGTTTGCTTGGGATGAGAAAGAAGTGGCGTTACACGATTTCACTCGAACCAGGAACAAGGTTAACGGGTGAAGATTCGGCTCGAATCAAAATTCCTGTTGATCCGGAGGGTCGTGGGCTTTGCATTAGCTATAGGACAAACCTCTGAGATTACTTTTAGCATTAAAGGTGTAGACCAAGGCTTCACGTTTGCTAATGAGGGTGAAACCAGACGTTACATTGGGGTTTTATCCCTACAGATAAACAACTGTTTTTTCAAATATTGAGCTCAGTGCTCATGCTTAGAGAAAAAAGGTCAACTTCAATCGCCGAAAAACGTTTGACCAGAATTGGCGGGTTTTTGCTACGGGAAGACAACATTTTAGCTTCAGCAACTTTAAAGTTAAAACCGCATGAGTTCATGAATGGAATGCAACGTCCAGGGGGCTTTTACTCTTGGGGACGTTTTTTAAAAGAAAATTGAAACTTCTCTTATGTCGGTCAATTGACTCATTACTGACCATGTTTATAAAAGGCTCTTGTTTCTCGCATTGTTGAGAAGTGAGTGAAGACAACTTTCCCTCATAAATGGTACTAAGGATCGTAAAGAGAGTACCATATTTAGACATAAAAGTTTTAAAAATTTCCAGGGCGTTAAGGTCTACTTTCTTCATGCTTACGGTGGGTTGCTTTAGTGGAAGTTTTACGCGAAGAGGATGTTTGCGTCTAAGCGCTGACTGGGGTTTCATATTGATTTTAAAATATAAGTATTTTTCAAATCGATAATACGAAAGGAAAATATTCACCAGTAACGTTTTGCGAAATAAAAGATTTAATATTTGAAATATGTGTTTTAAGCAAGGCACTGCAAGCAAAACATCCGCTAGGTAACGAGTTAAAACTGAAAAATAGAATTAGCGAAGAGGCTATGCAGGCTTTCGTCCTATAGCTTGCCCTACATCGGTATATCATCGCTCCGTTTTTGCCATTTCGAGCCCACTTCCTTATGTATGAAGAGACTGAAAGGCAGAAGCTGAGTTTGGAACTGTCATTCCCATCCGATGTCCATTTTTGTTTTTGGTTCTTGCATAATATGTCAATTTATCCTTTTCTCTTAGAGAATGGAGCCATTTTTGCTGAAAATTTTGAATGATAATTTCAAAATAAAGCGCATTCTCTTTCTCATTTTCCTTTCTAGTTAATTTAATAGCCGTGATGTTCAAAGTTAATTAAACCAGAAACATTTTGAAACTGGGCAGAAAAGAAGCGAGAAGTGTGAGTTTAAAGTTTGGTGTCCATTTTTGTAATTTACCGATGAAGTTAGTGAATCCTATCAGAACGTGAACTCGTGATAATGGTTGCCTACAACCCCAGTAGTGACCACAAGCACATTAAATAAATAATAACTTAATTGTTTTTATAAGGTACGCATAAAAGTACCATCATGGTGGAATAAATCCATTTTGATTACATTTTAGAACGCGTGATCACATATTTTACAGTGTTCATTTTGTGTTTATAAAATAGGCAGTCGAATATTGCGATCGGTTGGAGATTAGTAAAAACACACTCATCCAAGTTTGATTGAAAAAGACAAAGTGCTTGTGATTCGATTAGTAATCAAGGAGAAAAAAACTGTTCCTCATGGGAAGGTAAAGGTTTGTGTGAGGTAGGACTGCCATGTAATTTGCAATGTATTGGGGGGGGGGGATACAAAAGTTTACTTTTCAAGAAAGAATGTCCTAAACTGGATGAGCCTTTTCGCTCTTTGTGTGCTTATAATCTTTTGGATACCAGCAGAATCAATCGTTAAGCTGTCGATATAGGAGGAACCAACAGTAGTCGAGCATAGTCCACTTAGAGTCCAAGCGAGGTGTGGGATACTAAAGGCTTTGAGGATCATCAAAGAGTAGGAGATGTGACTGCGCTTTTCATTTTCCATCCAACCAAACTGCCAGCAAATGGCGAAAATAGAGGAGTCCGCCGTGATCGTAAAAATATCGCTTAAAGACGAAATATGGAGATGAATTTAAATTCCACGGAATTATCACTGCAGGTGGGGAGGGTTAATATCAGCGGATTTAGCAGCAAATTAAAAGCTTAAGGTTGAATAATGTGAAAGTGAGTTTCAATTAGAACCAGTAGGTCATGCCTTAACTGCCCTTATCTCCCAAGAGGACACTTTTCAAAGTCCAGAAGTTGTGAGTTCTTGAATACAAGTTTGTTTTCTGGGGTACGTATGACGTAGACCGATCTACTAGGGTGAGAGTGGCAAAACTTGTAAGAATACGGGCTGATAAAGTAAGCTTGCATGTATCAGTTAGGCCTACGTCCTTAATGGTTGAAAATTCGGAGAGTGCGATTTTTTTAAAAGATAATGGGGCCAAAAAGCATTGTAGTGCCAAAGAAAACGAAACTGCACTTGTATTAAGAAAATAAGGTCTGTGAATTTGACCAACATTTCAACGACATTAGCAGATCAAAGTTAATTTTCTCAATGCAGATATTTTGTTGTCCTCAAAATAGGGATCTACAAACAAAAGGTCTTTTGCATAAACGAACGTTTGCGACTTAAGGGTTTCTGTTCTATATATCGCTGATATGAAAAGGGAGAGTAGTGGAAGCAGAATAGGGCCTTGAAGTACGTCACACCAGTGGTGGAGACTGTTTAAGTAACTTTTAAACATCTCGGCTCTTAAATAACTAGAAAGGAAAATGAGAAAGAGGAATACGCTTTATTGTGAAATTATCATACAAACGCTTCAGCGAAAATGCCTCCATTCACTAAGAGAATAGGATAAATTAACCTATTATGCAATAATAAAAAATTCAAAAATGAACTTCTAGTGGGAATGACAGTTCCGATCTCAGCTTCTGCATTTCAGTCTCTTCATATAAAAGGTAGCGTGCACGAACTGGCAAAACGGAATAATGATATACCATTGTAGGTCAAGCTATATGACGAAAGCCTCGGAGCATGTAACGGGCACGCCTCACGGCAATCAGCTCAAAGTGGAGGAGATTGGTAAGATCATCAAGAATTTGCCCAGCCGATTGCTTGATGGTTTTGAAGTGTGGTTTAGTTATTAAATCCACTAAACAGTATTAGAAACAAAGGCAGCAGAATAGAGCATTCGGAGGATACGTTTTAAAACCAGTAAATCCTTTTAAAACAAAGCTGGAAAAACCAGGGGAGTACAATAAAGTTTGAGTGGAAGAGTACGTTCTCCTAAAAATCGTCAGATAAGGGCTTGAGGTGTGTGATAGGAAAGTAAATGACGGATATAATATGTAAGTTTTCGAATGTTTGTAAAATAAATGTCAATATGTAAGAAGAATAAAAGATGGGGTGTCAGAGTAACGCCAAGTAACCGGAAAGGTGATACCTAGTTAATATTTCTCATGTATCTTTTTTTTTAGGAAGAATGCGATACGTAACCTAACTCAGCGAACAAATTATAAGTTTGCGAGCAACATGGGATCGGTGGAATTAGGATTTTAATGAACGCGGCTAAATGAAGTAAATTAGAGTCTTATCCTAACCATATCCATTGGTTTTGCTAGGGTAAGCGTTCAGTGCTGGGGTAGTAAGGTTCAATAATAGTTTGCTGCCTCACAAGTGTCCCTTTTGCGAAATCCGGAGGATTTGCATCACGCCGAAAACTTTGAGCAATGTAACTTCTATCTGATCTGCCCCACTTTTTTCGGATTTTTAACCGGATAAAGGATGAGGTCTGCTCTGTGCGATCTTTCATCGTCAATGAAAATGGAGGCGTTTTGAAACTATTTGACCTCCTAATAGTCTCGGCTTGGAAAATTTCCATTTGACACGATTTGTCGGTCCTACTACGCCCAATGAAATAGCGTGTGATTCTAATAACCCAGCAAGGAATGCTTGCCCTACCGAGCACCACTGATAGTGATATGGTTACGTTGTCATATAGTTTGGTTGCGTATTACGAACTGAGGTGTCCTTCGTTCCCTGAGTTGGGTTAAATATTTCATTCTTGCCTATATTTGGGCATGACACCGGGTGCAGGTGGGTGAATAGTAGATAATTTTATAGAAACTGTAAAACTTAGCTTCCAGTGCTCAACATGCTGTTAAGCACACAGTCAACAACTATAGTCAAATGGTAGTGCTGTATGTGGACATCATTTGACTTGTTTCAGCGAAATTTGTTTCTGTGTACAAGCCCCATCGACAGCTCAAATATCGATGAAAAAGCATTCCATAATAAAATCAGCTGAGTTACCTATGAGGCATGTCTAGCACGCGTTATCCGATGAATTCAGATCATGCTGGCAGCTGTGCCCAAACACTTACCAAGTAATATTTTTGGTCGCTCAGCCATAGTATGTAAGAAAGATAAGAGGACGTCTGATGGTGGTAGATTGTTTCTTATTTTAGTTTTCTCTCTACGAAAGTTAAGCGAGATTTGAATGTTAAAGGGTACTTTACCGATCGATGCTCTGAACTATGCCATCAACCACAATAACAGGATGATAGGCGGGAATAATGGTCAAGCAACGATTACAGCCATTATCGCGCTTTAGGTCTCATAGACTTCAGATACCCACCCAAAGGGTGCCTACTTCGCTCATTGATATCCATCCTTTTTAAATTTATTTTGCTATTTAATTTGGACTGGAAGAAGATGAGTGTAGCAGATGTACCGCAGCCTGATTCTATATACACAAATGAGCGTGAAAGCCACCAATGCACGGGTTGCGGGGTATGGGATGAGGGTTCACGCCCCTTACAATTAACAAACAATGACACTATCTAATGAACATAATAAACTCTCTGCAATTATGTCTTACAAGGTCCCATATCTTTATTTAAAATAGTTCTTCCTTTTAAACTTCTCAATGACCTACTTTTATATCGCCATATATGTTAACCGAGTCTGCTGAAAGCATCATTAGGTCATATTTCTAAGTTATGCTCCTTGTGAGCCATACCATTATTTATTCTATGGGGGTAACTGTGACATTCAGAATTCCGCTTATGCTTGTATAATCCCAAACGTAGCCTGCAAATTTAAAGTTCATTTTCGAACTTAAAGATTAACATGAATATACTCTCCATGAAGAAAACGTTATTTCGCATTGACATTAAAATTCTATCGAATTTCGATTTTATAGTTTTCCATACTAATTTATATAATGAATTACAACAATTTTGGTATTTGGCCGTCCGTTTGTTTATTCTCTTTAAAAACCCATAGACATTAAAAGTGGAGGTCTTTTGAGTTTCCTTTTGGTTTCTGTGGGCGCATTATCAAGCGGTGACAGCTATAAAAATGAATTTCGGAACTGCAAAAGTCACAGAAATATCATGCGAAATGGGAACTTCAGATAAGGAAACGACGTATGACAACGCCCCTGAGATGTCATGTAAGATGGAAGCCTTTCACAATTCTTTCTTTAGCTAGAACAAAGAAGAAAAAAAAGCAGTTGCAAAATGATTGGAAAACATCTTGTCTTAGAGAAGACAGGCGCCGAGCTAATGAGTTAATGCAAAGGATTCTCAGCGCTAAACACAGGACTTTGTGCGACCAACAATGTGAAATCGACGAGCTACGTCGAAAGATGGCTGTGATAATGGAGGATAATCGTTTTCTTCGAGAACAGGCGCAAATGCAAGCAGCAATCATAGAGAAAGTATGTTTATCTACATAAAGTGCTATTTATAAAGTAAAAGACACTTTTTAAGATCCTTATTGTTTTTCTTGTGTATTTACGCTTGCCGTATACTCCTAGACCCGGCTCTGAAACATTTTAATAATAAGAACCATAGTTACGGAGGATGCTACTTATGTTCGAAGTGTTGGGTCCTCCAGTCCAGTCCTGATGCTACTTATGTTCGAAGTGTTGGGTCCTCCAGTCCAGGAACCAAATCTTACATATCTTATTTTGGATAAGACCTTTACAGACATTCAACGTGTATGAAAAGTTGGGCATATGTATTTTGACTTAAGAAGAAATATTACACATTACTTGAGCGAATCTAGTCAAAAATATATGCAGTCAGATACCGACTTCAATTCAGTTTCCACCAGACAGAATGCAGTTTTACTACTAATGTATCGAAAATATGGGAAGGAAAGATAAGGCACACTCCGAAAGCCTCCTTAGTTTACTCAAACTAGTGCCCAACTTAACCCTGCATGAGTGATTGTATCTCTCGTTAGACACAACAGATAAATCGCTGCTGGTCTGGAGCAAACAATTTAAACACTTTACTTATAAATGCGGGTAGTACCATTGATTACCTGAGCGTTCTTATAAAATTAATAGAAACACATAACAAAATGCCGTCTGAAAAATGAATTTAACGAAAGGCTCGCGTTTATGGCGATATGCTGTTAAATTCAATGCGCTTATGGTCGTAATTGACCTGCGACAATAATAGTTAAAAATTAAACTATTTAAGTATATAACATCGACTGGCTAAATAATCTATTTCTTGTTGGCGAAACTCATATGTTACTAATACCGTTTAAACACTAGAAGTATACCCATCAGTACACTCAGGCACTCGTAAATTTTCCCATAGTTTTACTAGATTCTTATATATCCTCGATATGATACGCTTGCATAATGACTTTTTCTGCTTTTATACCGTGTCTGGTACTTTTAATTTTCCATAAATTCAGTAAGGCATTTGCGTTTGCAATTATATTAACGTTTTTTCTAAGTTCGTAAATATCAGTTAGTCTTTATTGGTAATCGTGGGTGGGTATGCATTGAAATATACATCCGTTTGACGTAATTTATCATTATACAATTTACAAAACAGGCTTAAAATGTTAGAAAATACTTGGTATGCATTTAGATAAAAGTGTAAATGGGCGGTTAGTGGGAGGTTGGTTGTAATTGGCTTTGATTAAACTTTCATCAGTAATACAAGGTTTAAAGTAGAAAAGCTTTATTTTTGCTACTAAATGGAAGGTAATAATATGGTTTCAACCTTCATAATTTATTTACTCGTATCTTTATTGTTTATTTGCTTAGTCATCCAAAGATGCTTAGAACGGCGACTAGTGTTTTCAACCTGATTTTTAAATAATAATATATTTTGGTAAGCATAACAGAAATATTTGATTATCAGTTCTCACATTTTTCTGTTTTTTGCCTTTGGATACACTCTGGATCACTTTGTGTTGAAAGAAATCTACTGCCACCTTTTCAGCTATTCCTGTTAATGCAATTACAGAGCGAACCTGAGTATGTTGGTGTATCTAATGCCGAAACTGGTATTATGCTATCAATTATTGCAGCGGTAGCATTTTGCTTTTGTAGCTTACTTATGAAAATTGAGGCACTAGGTAGAAGTAGTTTTCAGACTTCTTTCTTTGTTGCAGAATCGGGCTGTTGTTTTAACATTTTAGAATACTTATATGAATAATATTTTTAAATATGTCTTTGTGTGGCTCAAAGGTACCAATAAATTCCTATTTAAGAATCAGAAAAAAAGTATGCTTGAGATAATTTCTTTCTGCATTTTGTAAACCTACTAGAATAATAACCATACAAAATGTGGTCAATAATTCGCAGCGCTAGAGACAGTCATCAGTTATATTTTAATAGACCTGCATTAGATGTGCTATCGCAAAAATGTTAGTCGAAATTATTAAATGTACTTTCTTTTATTAAAAATTAAATTTTAATAAGGTTATAAGATAAGGTATCTTGCAGCATTTACCCAAGATATTTCATTCCCATCATGATACCGGCTTTTGAAGGAACTCGTATTCTACCGCTAGCAAAAATAACGTCCTGCGAAAATGTAACTCTTTAGGCAACATTTATTATTCATATTTATTGTGATGCCTTTGTTAATTAAATATATTTGATCGAAAATAAGTAGTCCAATATCCCTTGTAAACCTTATTTCGTTGAGCATTACATCTTCATTTTGTATGCTTTAATCAGGGTTATCTTTCGGTTATACAGGGAGCTTTCAATTGCCATTAATTCTGATCCCGACCGGGCTTCACAACTGCATTCTCGCTTTCCGGACGACATGCTGTATATATTCTGTATAAGAAAAATTATATGTTTCCTTACGTTGGGACAAAAAGTCATAGGGTGCCTTATATACCCCGTCGTGTGCTTTATACGTAGCATTTATAATTGTACAGATAATATGCTTTATGAATTGACATTTTACGGTTCAAATAAGGCTCATAATTTGAAACCTTTTAAAACCGAATGAGTAGGTAGTTCACAGCAGGTGTTATGTTGGCGAAATGAGGTCCAGAAATAATACTTAGGTATGCGTGTTCTTTAAAAAATATTGAATTTATAAGCGCTTCGAAAATAAATGAGGAAAATACACACTGCTTTAAAAGGTTCTTTTTACAGAATGTAGTTTTTGTAGGTGGTTTGAAACCAGCTCGGTCGAAAACCGACATAATTATTTGACTGAAATATCTTGGGAATATGCTGTAAGATACCAAATCTTACAACTTTATTTAAGTCATCTTTTCGTGAAAGGCACCTTACAGACTTTCGGTTGACGTTTCACGAGGGAGCCTAGCTACTGCTTATCACCCTTAAATTCAAAACCTTCTACTGCACCCTGACCAATGTTTCAGAGGACATATGTGAACCTGAATTTTATCATTGTCAGCCAGGATTGATGCTAATGCACTAACGACTTACGCTTAGTCTAATAAGAGCTTGACCAACACAAACTGGATTCGTTCGGTATGTCTGTTAAAAGAAGTAAAACTTTGTTTTGTCAAGGGTACGAAAAACTGAACCAAATAGCACATGCTAAGGTATTCGCCACCTTATCCAAAAAAATTGATGATTTTTCACGCATTTATAGCTTTCGGGTCGATGACTGATATCTAATCTTATCCTACTCGCGTCATTCTGTTTCAGTTGGTTCTACCTTTCATAGCGGAATTTGTTAACGCCTGTAGTTTACAGCCATGGGTATGCATTTTCAGGCAATGTCTTGCTCTCAATGATCTCCATTACCTTTATTTTGATAAACTTCTTGATTGATCAAGGAAAAGATTTTAACTCGTTTATTTTACGGCTGTAACATATTCTTAATACGTATCGCCCTTGAGGGCAGCCATCTGGTCTATTACGTCTTCTTAGCAATTATTCAGGCAAATTACATTCTTTAAAATAATTATGGGGAAAAACTAACTGCGACCGAAAATGAAAACGTTGTGTATCGCCTGCATTTCCGTTTATTAACTTAAAATATACTTCAGACCATCAGGCAAACTGTGCTTCAACCTGCACCTGCTCCGTCTTGCCAACGACCTACGCAGTTTTTTAACGTTAACATATCGACAGTCTTCAGTTTGATATCAAAAACTGTATGACATATTTAGCCTCATATCGTCACCTGTGATGTTTTCAGACATATGGTTTTTTACGTCCGTTCAAATCATGAAACTGATTTGTCCAGTCCTATCAACAACAGTTTTGAAAAAAACTTTTGTTCGACTTATGTCCTTTTGGCCAACATTTAAACCGAGTAAACTTTGAATTACCAGAACCTTACTTATTCTACTTCAAATCTTTTAGATTTGCCGGCAGATGCGCCTGATTATCTGTTGGCCAATCTAAATTTCTGTAATTTGGTTTTAGAAAATACACGCTCTACCAAATATTTTCCTTTACGGTAGAATTCATATTTTTATTTTCTTCTGCGCAAGTATTAAAGTAATGCTTCATGGCACTCCTTACAGAGCATATTTTTATATTTCAGCTCGATGGAAAAAATGCTAAATTACCTTCGCTTATGAACAGTCAAATGGAGGAGATCCGCATATACCGAGAACAGCTGCGCCGTCTTAAAGAAATATTCATGAGAACAAATAAGGCTCGACAGGAAGCTGAACTCGCCCGGCAAAAAGCCGAAGATGAGCTTCAGCATTTGCGTGGGCTTGCTTTTGAGAAGCATCTACCAGAAAGGGAAGAATTACTTGCAGCCGTATCTCGACTGCAGGGAGAACTGGATCTGCAGGAGAAGTCGACCGCTGTACGTACCACCCACATTTTATGGTCATTTTGAGCACTTCATTTCCAACTCTGATACCGCCGCTCCTCCATAACGTTTCTGACTACTTCAAGCTTCCTGATACTAAAGTTTTAATTTATGCAGTTTAGTCCCTAAGAGAAACGGAAGAAAGCTGTAACACCCGTTTTTCCGATTATCTAATAGAAAAGTTTTGAGGTTAGTTTGACCCAAATATGTCTTAGGGGTTTCCTTGAATAATTTGTATGCCATAACGAACAGCGATATTATTGTGAAATTCGGTTTTCAGCTGTATCATTCTAAATGGTCGATCGATTTTTTGAGGGAATCAGTATGAAAAGGATTTTTGTCTCTTTGTACAAGATATTTGTGACTTTATTTTTTCATTTTTTAAATTACTCGGACTGCAATACACTGTACGATTTGCCTGAACATGTCAATTATATCATCATACTTTATTTACGTCATGACGTTTCTTTTGTGCAAAATGAGGAACATGCTGCAGAATCTTTCAGAGAGTTTACATGACAAGTTGGACCAGAAAGCTAGGGAGCGCTTTGTTCTACAGATGTTTTTTAGCATTGGATTAATTTTAATCGTCGAAAATTCAATCTTTTAAGTAATTATTCATTCGTGGTCTTAACTGTGACATCAAATATCTTACTCTAGTTATTCCACACGGTAAGTGTGGTATATCATCTGCGAATCCTTTTTTTATATTTCGAACCTGTTGGTTATTTGTAGATTTTATTGCCAACCCGGATGATAATTATGCAACAGCTAGTCCTTAACTGCTTTTTAAGACTGTATCTAGTAAGTTTATTCAGTTTATTTGGTGAGGGTAATAGGCAATGCCTTTGAAAACCTTATTGTTTACATACCTGTGTGTCATATACATCTGTTTACTTACTCTTAACCATGTGCACTATACGAATAGTATTCACAAAATATAAGTAGCATTGTTTTTACAAATAAGTCATGTCTGATGTTGACGTGGTTTTACTTCGTCAAGGGAAAACTACAGACGCATATAATTCGTTTGACACACTTCACGTGGGTCAAACGAATTAGTAAAATCTGCGAAAATCCTTTACACATATAATTATCCAAGTGACTCTTAAAATGCTGTAAGGACGTCGCTTCCACGACTGATTGCGTGAGATCATTCCACCGTTTACTACCCGTTGCGTAATGAATTCAGAGCAGAGGTTTAGCCTGGACATTTTTGCCCGCAGCTTCATTTCGTGTCTACGAAGATGAGGCAAGAGGTGCCACTGAAACATGTCCTCAAAGCGCAACGCTTGCTCAAGGCCGTGTTTTATCTTGTAAACTAAGATAAAATCACCTCGTAACAGAGAGGGAATAGAGTTAGGCATTCCGGTTTCTATAAAAGAATGGTATTTTAGACCTCTTACTAGCTTTGTCACCCGACTTTGCACTTTCTTGAGATATATTTGTCCTGTGCGAACCGTATCCGCCACGCCTGAATGCCATATTCTAGGTGAGGTCGAAATAGAGGTGCCGTAGACTTGAGCAAAGATGTCTTCGTCGAAAGATGCAAGCGCCCTTTTGGTAGCTTGCAGTAATGTCATGGCGGTGTTCGCAGTCTTGTTGCAATGCAATGATGGCTTCAGATTGCTCTTTATCCAAACACCGAGGTCTTTCTTTGAAGATTCGATGGGAATTTGAGTGTCGTTCAGGTAATATGTCCTCACGTTGGTAGTTGGAACATAATTGATTGAACGCAGGTGGAGAATGGCAAACTTTTTCACATTGAAATATAGGAGCCATTTCTCTGACCATGTTTGGAGTCTGCGCAGATTATTTTGCAGAGCATTCTGATCGCTTGGGTCTTTAATGCCTTGTGACAGCTTAAGGTCATCGGCAAATATGATCTTAGCGCAGTTCAGTTCGTGAAGACTGTCATTTACACTAAGGATAAAAAGAAAGGGACCTCACTAACCCCGTTCACCCAGTCCGATTTATCTTCTCCCATATAGACGCATTGTTTTCGACCAATCAGAAATGACTTTATCCAGGTCAAAAGCTTCCCCCTGATGCCAAGGACGCTCACCATTTGTAAAAGGCGTAGATGAGCACGCTGTCAAAAGCTTTGCGGGAATCGATGTACACTACACTCTTCTTCGAATCCCCCTTCTAAAAGCATTGGTCGAGACTTCGATAGAAGTCTGTAGGTTTGAAAGGCAGGAGCACCCTCACCGAAAACCATGCTAAAAATTCTGCAAAAGGTCATTTTCATCACAAAATTTTAGTAAAGCAAGCTTTACTATGACTTCCATTGTTTTGCAGGAAAGGCAAGTAAAACATTTAGGTCTAAAGCTGTTTGCTGCCATCTTGCTATCTCCCTTATATAAGGAAACGATATTGGCCGTCTTCCATAGGGAAGACAAGCTCCTTTCTCTCATTGACAGCTCGAACAGAGATGAAAGAGGCATTGCTATCTCGGTTGATAGTTCTTTAAGTATCAGCCTTGGGATCCCATCCGGACCAGGAGACTTGCCAGGTTTGATTTGGTTCAGGACCCGTCTGACTTCTTCGACTGAAAAGGCTACAGTTTCAATGGCAACCTTACGTTCGCTCATTACATTTTCCGGATTGTCATCGGATGATTCCACCATAAACGACGATCTAAAAAAACCTTGGACAGTAGCTGGACTTTCTGCGGTCCTTCCGTTAATATGTTCCACAGGCTATCATTTAGACTCGAAATTTTGTCCCTGTGCTACCACCGACTGCGGATGTACACATAAAACCTTTTACGGCATATTGTAGCTTCTTTTGTCCATTTACGCTCAAGAGTATTTCTTGCAATCCGTATTTGCTTACTGCGTTCATTTCTTTGCTCTTTATATTCGGCAAATTGTATAGAATCTTGAAGGATGTAAGCACAGTTTCCATAGTTTCAATGTCTTCTTTATGCTCCTTTTTATCGTCAAATTGATCCATGGAGGTCGGGCATATGGTCTTATTATTTTCATCGGGCAATGGACTTCAATAAGGCGCACTATAATCCCTTGGAATTACTGCCAGGCTTCGTCGCTATCATTCGTATTGACGAACCAGGTTTCCGCGAAACCATCACGTCTCATTGCGTCCAAAGTCCCTTTCCAAATGTTTCTGCGTCTCTTTATTTGCGATTGTGGAGATAGAGAGAGCATACGCATGTGAAAGCAATATGGTTAATAAACTGTAGTGGTGGTTATGAGTTCACTTCCCTTATGAATCCTCCTTTAATGACAACGAGATCTAAGCAATCTAATCGTTGAACTGCTCTCAGTCTGGTGTCACACTCTAGCTGCTGGGTGAGGTATTCGTTCAGCTAAAATTGTAGTAGTTTAAAGTCGAATGACGTTGCTGCGGCCTTTACTGCGGAAATTTTCAAATCTATGTGAGGTGCGTTGATGTCAACCAGGAGTAATAAATTATCCTGCTGGCATATGAATTTCAATGATTTTATAAGTTCTACGTCATCGCTTTCGTTCGAGCTAGAAGGCCGGTACGCAACCCATAGGTAAAGCGTCGGCAATTGTTTGATTCTAAATTTGCAATAAATTATTTCGTACGTTCTATAGTACTACGTCAGAAATTTCCCTCTGACAGGAAGAAAGTTCCTGGAATATATGCAGTGCCACGCCTACGGCTCTATGTTGAACTCTGTCACAACGGACCATGTGGTTACTCCCATACTGACTTCGCCTTGGTCTATATCTTCAGTTAGCCACGTCTGTCAATGCAATTAGGTGCAGTTTCTGCTCAGAGACTAGGGATTTGAGCTCATCGAGTTTCTTAAAGAGACTGGTAATTGGTATAGTATATTTCGAGACAATGGCCATTAGTGCCACTAGTAGCCTCGAAAGCGCAAATGCTGATAATGGTTAAGCTGTCAGCCTGACTGCTTTTGGCCAAAGAAATTCTCTTTTGACGTGAATTATGCACCCCTATCTGATTTTAAGTGTATTTCGCTCTTTCAGCTCGTTTATCAGTTGGGTCATCTTCATTCGTTCTTTCGCCTCGTGATCCGGTTGAAAAAAAAACACCAGCATGCATATCCCACAGACACGACTTTCTTTGTAGCAAGAGCCGCGCCTGTGCTTCGCTTTCTAAAATGATTTGAAAAGGTCGTGGCCGAGGGTTTTGACCAATTGATGGCTGAGCGTTACCTATTCGATATGCTTTTAGAATGTTAATCGGCTCGCCGTCCCTTAACAATGCTGCAGCATACGCTTGAAGAGGACCTTGTTCGTGTTAAACCCTCTTCCCGGGAATGACTGCTATTGATTCTGAGACCCCTTTTATAACTTTATGTCGTTTGCGATTTAACCGAGCGCCTGCTGTTTTCGCATCACATATTTTAACTGACGGAACTCTCGTTCCCAGTTCACTAATTTCACTTACTCTGGAGCAGTTGGAGGAAGACTTCAAATTTCTTCGTAACTGGTGGTCTGAGTTTTGTTACTTGTTATTAAAAGCGATTGTAATATTTCTGGAGGAACTTTGTGAAAAGGAATAAGTGAGAGGTTTGCTAAAGTTAACAGGGTTATGTCCCTTAGAGTACATATTATAGCGGCTTGGTGTGCAGGACGTCGCACGGTTGTTTAGTGATTATGACGCTCGTCTTTCAGAGGTGAGGTCGGATGTTCAAATTCAACCGACGATTAGTTGAATCGTACACGCTTGCGTTACCCATGCCACTGGTACTATATGAGACTGCATTAATTTATCATCCCGCACAATAGCCTGTTCCAATGCACTAAATTTATCGGGAAGAGGTGTGTTCGCTCAATGAATTTCAACAGTCAAACTTTTTTGACACATAAAGTGACTCAGCGTTTTGTTATGAGTCCTTCCACTGTTGCGAGTAGAGTCTTGAGGCACCGATATTGGTTTTGGGATCGAGTTAACGTCAAAGTTTTACTGGTATGTGCGCTTACCTCCAGAGCGTGGTATAATAAACAGTTCAGTAATATGGTGAAAAGTTAAGGAAGGTCGGGGAATATACCGTTCACCCGTCAGTTATTTCAGCTACATGTGCCTTCTACGCTAAAGTAGGGACTAAAAACTGCGTAGGCTCCAAGGGCTTTAAATACGTAACCAATTTAAAACGCGCGCCATATTCTAGGGTATACTCCTACCAATACTTGTGAACACCGAAACATTGCAGTTCTTTGTTGAAAACCGGAAAAGAGTTCGTGTCTGAAACAGTTGCCCTATTCGTCTGAGCTTTGTGGCTCAGTCCAAAAGTTTTAGCAAATTTACATGCGGTTATGATGACCAATATCTACCGTTTCTTTTGATGTCTTTCGCTGTTTGATGCGTTTTCGGCACATAGTGCGCTTTAGGAATAGTATATGTTGACTTTTTACGATTATCGTTTGTCTACAAACTCCTCTGTACTGATACTATATTACTTTTCGACGATTACAGCCGTAGCTCTTACGTCTATAGAAAATGTTCATTTTACTTTACTCGCTTATGCCAAATTTTGCTATTTTTGGGTAAATAGTAGGCAGACTTTCTAATTTCATTTGTACATTCCAGTCGCTCGAAAAGTATATTGCCAACCTCGAAAAAAATCAGCGATGTGAGCGCAATCGTCTTCTCAGGACGCAAAAGGAACTCCAATTTACTGTGTCCAAGTTGTCAGAATCGGTCCGTGAGCTTCAACTGTCACTGCAGGTTTGTTTATTTTAGTTCATCTCTGACCTGCTCGATATTAATAAGCCAGTGCTTTTTGAACCTGATGAGGCAGCCTTTTGGGCTTTTTCTGGCATATGATGGTAAGATGACCTGGATTTTAAACGCTTAGCGTACCCAGGTACTGATAAAGGAAACTGAATCTAATTTCAAGCCACTGACTATCAGCAGATTACAATTGAGAACTAAGTACATATCGATGGAGCTGGTCGTTGTCTTTAAAAGTAGGTTTGCTGAGATTGTTTTATATCGTGCTCTGGCCAATTTGACTGTTCGTTCATCGGAATCATGGCTTTATTCGTTTGAGCTTACAAACTCTTACTAGAGTCCACGGTCAGAGATAAAAGCAAAGGCAGAAATACAAGCAACAGTTAGGGGGTACATGGGGCCAATCAGATACCATTGATGCCAATCCGGCGGTGACTGCGCAGGACTCTGTATGCGGGCGCCAGATCACTAAATCGATTGACAGAGTTCTCATCGGGGGCCCAGGCTTCAGTCAATTCCCTAATTGTCTTGCTTCTGGCATGGGCGATTCTCTTCGTGGCTGCGAAGTAACTCATGACCCGTTTCGTGGGTGTGGGCTGCCACTTATAATAATCCGTCACCCCGTCTCACAGCCTGTGACTGTGACTCCGAAAGGAGATTGCTTGATTTTTCCAGATGGGGGATATTTATTCATAAAAACCTTGTCTGCATTCCAAAAAATTGTTTTGTCTACTATGAGGGATAGAAAATTTTGAGTGAACTATGTTGTCTTTATTAATTTACTCATTTTTGTTGTTGTTTTCGTCGTCGTCGTAATGTACCCGTGTTGTATCGTGGCTTAGTAGGCTGCCAGCTGACTAGGTAAAGCTTTTCTCATGGTCAGTACTATATGTACATGCGGGTTGACTGGTTAGTGGACTGGAAATCCGGCTCAATGGCTCCATGTTCATACGGCCTTTGTGACACTCACGAACGTATGGTCAGAGCCGTCCCTTATTTGGTTAAAAACCGGGTGGGACATTCCTCTACGAACTTTCAAACACACGAAACGAAATGAATATCTGAGCTACTCTATTACTAGTTAGTTCTTGGATAAGAAAATATGTGAAGTGAGTTATTATCAGGCTAAATTATGGATGTAAATTTGAATAAAGTACAGTGCCCCGTAAAATTCTTTTGAATGAATACTTATGGACCTTTTGACTAACGGCCGTTTGAAACGTAAATCGTTCGTAAGTAGAGGAGTGTGTGCATATTTTGCGGGGAAACCAGCTCACATGTGAACCACTTAGGTAGGCTAATGTAAGTTCGTCAACCGCTACGCCCACTTCCAGTGCCAGGTACCTGACCGGTTTGGAAAGTGAACCAGTGCACGAGAGAGAGAGTGAGAGAGAGAAAGGTCGACATCTACGGATTAACCCCAAACCTGTACTGCAGCGTATTTCTCACTAAAAGAGATCTGGCACACTTTGCAGTCATTACGATGTGCTATGGGCCTTTATAGCCTTCCTGCGAACGTGAGATCCAGGCTGCTCTGTTTGTGTGAAAACTTCATGCATTATGCAGACGCCAGGTCATATGTGGCACGCGTAGACGCAGTTTAATTTTGTCAGAAAAAACGCCTGAGCCCGCCTCCGGTCGTCCTGGCATGGTTTAAAATCGGAGTCTGCTGGATAATGGAAAGACGGAGTGCGTTAGATGCAAGTTTAATTTTCTATTCACCGGTTTTGCAACATTCCGTGGGTTACATGGTGGATGTCGTCTCCCTCTACGGCCGAACCCTCTCCCTTTTACACTTAAGGATTTACAAGTGATAAATATGTAAGATATCTGAGGGTGATGATGGCCATGGGGATGTTGAGTTATACCCATCCAATCAAATGTCTACCTGTGTAAGCATTGTCGACCAAAGCAATATTTTATATTAAGCAGATATGAGGTAGGCAAATAGAACTCCTAAGTACCGGGATAGGATAATATGAGAAAAGTCATTTATTTTGATGATTTCAGCACTGCTGCTTCTGCCTGCACGTTTATTTTTCTTGTAAAATCAGTCTTTTATGTTTCTTATGCTAAATAGTAGTACTATCTTGTGCAAAGGCACGACAGTAAAGTTCGTTTTCTGTGTAGGAAAAGCAGAAAGTTATCGACGCTCAGCAAATGCACATGAACCGGACAGCAAAACACCACACACGCTCCACAGCTGCGGGAGATAATGCGGAACTGATCCTGAGTACACCCTCTGAAAAATCCAGCCTAATGGAGGGGAATCCGCTAGGTACTGCTCAGCCCCGACGCACTCCTGTGAACAAAGTTAGAGAGGTTTCCCGACCGGTGACACCTAAAAAGGAGCCCGTTAAGACAAAGGGGAAACCCTGTTCAGTGGGGGTAAGCGGTCAGCTTTATTCTTCTTTGATACCTTTTAGCCTTCATGGCCAGGTTACATGCTCTGTTGCGTGCGCCCTGGTCAGATAGTTATTTCTTTATCTCACCTTGAGTTAATGCGGCCTAACACTGTAGACGCCGAGGCCTCGTTCGTCAAGGTCCACCACCAATACGCCCATTGAAGGGAGACAGTCGGGTTTCAAGGAGCCTATTCGGCCTAGCTCTAGAACGAAATCTCCCGAAGCAAGGTCACACACACCACAGAAACGAGCCGCACCGTCTCTTCGTCCCTGTAAGTTTTCACATAAGTACCGTTTCTAAGTTTCCTTATTAATTGTTAACGTGTTTTCTCTTTGTTGTTAATTTTTTGGGGTAGTTTTCTCAATTTGCATTATAGAAAAATCCGCTTGTACTGTTCGAGTTCAAGCATTAGGCCGAGAGACTTAAAAGACGTCCATTCCTTCCCAGACAATTTTTATTTGTGGACACATTTTTTTGTATTTTACACTGTCATCGCGAAAACCCACGATTGTACGAAATGCATTTTGTCCTTTTTCTTCTACAAGACGACTGTTTCTGAACTCTTTAGTCAACAGTATTTGTGTCTTTAACTTTCATTTAGGCCTCATTCACATGTGGCTTATCGTGAAAACAGATTATCAAGATCAATAAAAAGATTCTGTAATTGGGCTTTAGTGATCTTATCTGCTCTCCGTGATAGTCATCTTACAGTAGCATTTGAACTCATAGCGGTATTAAGCCAATTCGCAGAATCTCGCTCATGGAAGTACGAGCTTTTAAATCGAAAACGTTTGAGTTTATTATCTACACACAGCAAATGTGGTCCATGTTGCGTTCAGAGTTTCCTTGCCTAGGATGTACCTCCATCGTCGTAATTTGTACTATTTTACCATTTTCCTTTTAGCATTTTAACCCAATTACAAAATTGTTTTCTTTGCCATTTATCTGCTCTGTACTGAGTGGGAAAATTTCTTAAATGAGCTTCTTCAGACTTCGGCTACAAGAACTGTACTGCATAATATACTCTCCTTTGCCATCAGTATTTAAGTTAGTTCAGCGGTTGATAACGGGACTCGACAGTGAGCTGCAAGGGAGAATGGACATATTATGTCTCGTAACGCGATCAGTGAGCCCCGTTCTATCAGTTTAGACTATATTCAGGGTAATTCAGTGCTATTTACGTTTATTTACCGTTGGCATTTCAATACACGGGGACTGCGTCTGTCGATTTGATTTTCCAAATTGTCAACTTTGGGTGATTGTTGTCATTACGCTGGATATTTTCGTTCGCGACGTAGAATTGAGGTACTATTGCAGAATCAACACATGCTGCAATCTTCAAGTGCTCTACCAATTTGTCCATATTGCGAGCCCTTGGATAAGAATTCATGTTAGTCAACCCAATTTCTCGGTACCTGACGTTGGTCATCAAAATGGGATCTCAGACAGTACCCCTATTTAATTACCGTAATTTTTAGAAAAATACTCGAACACTGTTAAATTTCTATCTCTAACTCAAAAACGCTTGCGCTTCTTCGGGTACTTGCTGCTTCCCAGTTGTGCGACAGAGGGCATTCGACCGGTCTATGGAGCAATTCATGTGGTTTATGAAATATAAACCAAAATTCTGAAGTTCTTTTTGGGGTCTAAAGATTTAGTTAGATGGGATTTTGACATTAATTATGGCGTAGTAAAATCTCAAGTAATTTCAGTCACGTCGGGATGCCGGCTGCGGAGAGAGCTTCGTTCAGGCCTCCTATATATATATATATATATATATATGTCCTATAAAATCGACTGGTTAAGTAGTATGCACCGTTTCTATTTGTTTTCGGCACCTTTATTAAATTGAAATTTTTTAGAAAGCATGCAAAGCAAGATTTTTTTACTCATTCCGTTGCACATTATGGTTCCTTCAAATTTTATATTTAAGTAAAGGATATCTTTCAGTAGTATGAAAAGCTAGTTTCATTTGCCGAATAATATTTGAGCCTGACCTGTATTTTAAATGGCATTCCCGGGTTCTAAATGTAATGCTGCATCTATTTCCGTCTAAGGGAAATGAAGCATTTTCTATGATACCAGCCTCTGTGTGATGGATTCGCAGGTGACCGACCAGGCCGATGCATGAGTTGAAGTTGCGGGCGCAGTTTGGGCAGGAGAAATAGGTAGGGGCTGGGGGATGTCATTCGTGGTAGTGGGGGTGTCAGTGGCGGTGCGAATGGCAGGAGCGAAAGGAGTGCATGGGGTATCGGTGTTGTTGGCATTGCGTTTGATTCCGCTGTCATGGATGCACATGTGACCGAATAGGCCTATGCGATGAGTGAATGCGCGAGGACAGTGAGGGCAGTGAAGATGGCGATCTCTGTTGTGGGTTTCTTCCACACACACACGTGCAAATGCATGGCATTCTTTGCCCGGTTGTTAGAAATAGTTTTAGTAGGAATGATGAAGACGAGTTCAACTGCATTGTACGTCCTCTCTATGATGCAGCGCGACCGTCGGTTGATGTTGTTTGAGATCCTTTCACTTACCTTCATGTGTAGCGTTTTTTGCGTCTTAATTTGGCGGAATTTGAATAGCTTTCATATCTTCTGGAGAACACATTCCAGGAGGGAGAAGCATAGTATCCTCTTGAGGCACCATATTTTGGCAAGTAAGTTTGGTGAAGCATGCTCAAGACAACAACTATTACAAGTTAGCTAAATAAATATTTCCGAATCCGAAACGCATTTAAAGTTTTGATTTATTTAGCATTGCGCAACGTCTAGCGCACACTCCCCTTTCTCATGCAACTTGCGCAGGTGGCAAATTCTTGAACCAAGCGTATGCACATTAACATGTGAGCAGATTAACTTCATCCTACGGAAACCAGAGGGATTGCTTGTGTACTCAAGTTTCGGCTATCGTCCCCTCTTTGCGAACTCATGACGTTTTTAAACAGATTAAGCGACAGGCTCAGCTAGCTGGATTTATAACTGCAAAGTGTTAATTAGGCATGTACCGAATGTCGTGATTTCCCTACTTTTTTCAGTTTTCGGGATCTTCCTTGCACATTTCTCTTGTGGTTTTTCGCGTCACACCGCACGCGGGATTTTAGATTAGCGAATCTGTCCTCTCGGCCAGCTGGGCTGGACTTCCTTTAGCTTTTCAGTGGGTCAGTTTTGCCAGCTGACGTTAGGCCTTTCCTTGATATCTTGGTTTTATGTGAGCGAGTGATGGAATTCCGGGACGAGAACGACAGAAGCCGCTGCTCTGCTCTCCCCTCCAACCTGAGCGGCCGTTGCTATGCCACCAAATGCCTGTTTAGCTGCCAGAGTTTCGTTCTCATCATGTGCCACCCCCCATCATCAGCATTTCGGTGACACGCTCGCCTAGATGCTTGCATTGTTCCCATTGCTACAGGCCTGCACAGACCACTTGAACCAACTATGAAAAATTCGGCTGTCTCCGTGTCTTTCCACAATGCCGGCTATCTTTTTAATCCCTCAGCCTTAAATTCTAACCTTGGGTGATCATCGGTCCAATTGGACGGGGAAATGAAATTACCTTTAAGACGAAAACCCATGGTTATGCTCACGATTCATTTTTACTAAACTGGGTGATTAGAATAATTAACCGATAGAAGAATTAGATGGGTTTCATTCTTTTTAAATTACTCTGATTCTATGCAACAGGCTCTTAACTAACAGGTCGAATTGCATTGCTAAATTTCCGTAAAAATAAATGTCTGCCTGAAACTTGTCTCCGCAGTCTCTTATTTCTGAATCGGCTGTAATATTTTTCTCGTATTTGGGATTTTAGCGGCTGAATCTGTTTCAGAAGCAAAGCACATACCTCGTCCAAACAGTTCATGTCAGGCCAAACCACGTCCAAGGTCGGCTTTAAAGAGACCGCAGACTTCAATGGGTTCAGTTATTCTTGCAACAGCAAAAACAGTACAAAGAAGGCCGAGTTCATCCGCCGCCGCACCAAGGTAACCGCTTTTAAGCTTTTCTCGTCAACTCAAGTTTTCTTTACTTTCAGAACGGAAGTCACCACCTTGGTTGTTCTGTGTAATTCTAGACAAAGATTAATGTCAGTGAAACAGTTTGATTCTTTGGATAACATTACATTGATCTTTACTTTTATTAAACTCGAAGCGCGGAGCATAAGTAAAAAGGTATTCTGGCAACTGCAAGGGAATTCTACCAGGCAGTAAACTGGAAAACGCTTATAGGTAAACGTTCATTAAGTTTAAAAATAGCCTAAGCATTCGTTGCAACACGGTCTTCGGATAATTCGTCGTGCTAAATTTTAACCGATTCACGTCTGTTGTCTTTGATAATTTAGGCACTTCATCCCTGACGTCGAGCCTATTTCTAAGCATTGGATTTGTGGTTGAAGCACTAACTTGCAAGTCAGTTCTCTTGAATAGCATAGAAACTGAGTAGATTTTCCTGAACTGCGGGATAAACCGTCATTTTTCCCACAATGCGTGTAATTATTCCACTATCATGCTCTAAGATACATTGCGGGTGACAATACAATAAGTAACACAATCAGTTTAGCCCTCCAGTTGCAATATTCAATAGATTACGGACGATAGGGATGAAGAATCCTGGCAAATTCGACGACTGAGCACGGGATTCTGAAAACAAAGTACTCAGCTAGTCAGAAAGTGGTTGTTGGCAGAAAAACATGAACCGCCAACCGTTGAATGCATCCTAGTTGCCTTTCCTGCAAGCCACCTAAGCTACGGTGCACTCCATGCAAACTAATATATTTCCTAGTATACTGGCTTCTAAAAAACTTTCCTGGTTTAGCATTTGACAATTCAATTCATTCTCGCTGCAAAGTCTCTTGGCAACAAATTTCCCATTTCTGATAATACACTTGGTTTTGAACGCTGAATTTCTTGTGTATGTTTAGCTAAGTTCACAAAGAGAGGCCATTAGTATCTGCTGAATCCCTCTTTCTGGTAATTTGATTATTAGTTCACTCTGGGCGATATTCACTGCATGCTCTGATTCATTTGCAGTTTTAGTTTATTTACTCTGCACATTTTACATCAGAATTGCTTCCTGTCTATGAAACATATTACTTTATATTTGTTTTTAAGTCTTTTTTGAGTTGTTAAATGCTTCCTTGTATCTTGATTGATGTTCGCAAGCAGGCATTCAATTATTTCCCTTGTCTATATTTAACAATCAACTTTTAAATCGAGCTCAAGGCGAGAGTTCACTAAAAAGTCTGTGAAGTCAATATTTTTCGTTAAGGCAGAGCATCCATAAAGCATTTAATATGACGACAGACAACTTTCATCATACGGAAATTGAAATATTTATGCCATTCATTGAGATAGCGTAGCGAATATATGGAGCTAACATTAGCTTACTCTAATGCGCGTACCTACAATAGAACAGAGGTAGGACACCTGGCGCAAACGGAGCGTTTAATGCTGCTATTCTGTATCCAGTAAACTTCTTTTGTCTCAAGTTCCCCGAGGTTCAAATTTGTTTCAATGAGAATGTTACAATAGGGTATTTAGTTCAACTCTGAGGTGAAAAGCACTTCTGTTATGTATTTCGAATCTCGAGGTTTCACGTCTTTTCGATGTTCTACGATAATTCCCAAAGAAGTGTGCTAACTCCCTGTTCAGCCGCCTGCTTTTATGAACCGTGATTTTTCGGAGTTATTCTTTTACTTCTAATGAGACATGGATATCAGTTATTCTCCCATAAATATAACTCCTTCTGTCCCTTGAATTTCAAATTTTCAACATATACATGTTACTGCAACTTTTTGTTTTTCTCTGAATACTTTAGACTCAAGCACGTTCAATTTACGTGAGTGTCGGGCTTAATTGTTACGATTTGGTTCTTTTTTACAACTTTGTGTTAAATATACCCTCTCCATTTTAGTAGTTGAACAGTCAAATCGTAGGGAACTTTATAATTTAAGAAAATGGTTGCTCTTGAACTGGGGCTCTCAACTCGGAGCTGTACAAAGGTAAAAATTAAAAATGAAACGCTCATTACGCACGGGAATTTCCCGTGCACCTGTATAATGTTAGGCTTGATCGCTTATGTCCGAAGTAATTGGTAGCTATTGAGTCTGTCAGACTCGTTTGTGGTCTAATACGACCGACTGCTGTAACTTCCTAGTCTTCTTCTCATTGCCTTTGCATGAGATGCTATGACCTCACGTCCTTTCATCAGTAGTGAAAAGCCTATCTCTTCTAGACCATCATAAAAAAGTGGTTGTATGCGGACACACAACTTTTATCGCGGCATTGATTTGCCCCGCCTCACGTTCGAAATACTGCATAAGGCAGTGGCTAAAGTTCTTCTTGTTATCTGGCTCTTGGTGCAAAAGAATTTCGGGTATGCCGTTCTCCCGAAGTCTTTTCGTCATGATTTTGCACGTATTAATCTACATTTGAATCATACTTGCTGAAAAAGGCAATTATATTTAATGTCCTGAGACATTTTGGCAGCGATCAGATATGTAGCCCCACTTGGAAAACGACAGGCAAGGACTCGTGCAAAACAGGAATGAGGTACTAGGGGTTTTATAAGCAGGCTTAAAGAAAATGACAAAAATATATTTCCAAGAAGCAGAAATAAAAATACATGTATGCCATTAACTTGTTTAAATCCATAAAAATTGCCTTAAATTGCGACCGGGTGTTTTCAAATATTTGGAATTAGTGACTGTAACAAGGGGCGTGAAATGAAAACTGAAGGCACTGATTTGATAATCCAAATGAAATGATCTCAGCCCATGATGAGCAGTCAAATTGAAGGATAATGTAGGATGAATTTACCATTAAATTCGAATGCTGTGGTGACCGCGACTGAAGGTAGAATTGAAGTTGCAATCATTGATAGCTTAAGCCTGAACTCTAAACCTATATTAAAAGCCTAGCGCTACAGCTTTAACCCTAATCACTAGGCCTAACCATACTGCCAACTCTCACCTCCGATCCGAACCCTAACTACAACCTCATCCTCCAACTCTAACCATAAACCTAACGAGTACTCTACTCGTAACGCTATAGGGTGGCCTGATGGGGGATTAGAGACAGAGAATTAGTTTAACTTAAACCTACTCCAATGACTTAAGTTAATACTTCTAAGAAGTAGAGACTAGGGGGTCACATTTCCTATCGAAACCATTCGACCTATGTACGCTGGAGAGCTTGGGAGGAACCTTTGGGTGGGTGACCTTGAATAATTTCCACCTCGTCATTCAGGTAAAGCATTAAAAATCAAGCAGCTCTACTAGTTGTATTTTGAGGGAGCGCAACAAGCAGATACCACACCTGTAGTTTTATTTGGGCATCGGCGAATGTGGTGTAGCTGTATTACATGTCCGAGTAACTCTACAGGCACTAAAAAGAGAAACCTTAAGTTCTAAGCACTTGTCTACAATCGTATGGACAGTCGTGTTTGTGTGTGAAAAGGTTAAATTAGTTATTGTTATTTCTGTCGCTTATTCGAGGATTATGCTGTTTCTTTTACCATAAATTAACTGGCTCCTTAAAGGAACGTTGAGGGCAAATTGGTCGACATCACCGTGCCAACTGGGAGTGATCGGGATGAGACCTACGAATTGCTGCGCGCCAATGAGAAACTTGCGCGTTTGGTAGCCGAGGCTAAGATGCACTCCGAGGAGGCAAACGCCCTGAATCCCTCCAGTCAGCCTCTGATTGCCCGTGCATCAACCATTGAGGAAGTATCGACGAAATTTCTCTGCCAGTGACCAAACTAGAAATAACCGCTAAAGTTACTCCTCCTACGCTGGCAACCCAGAGCAGCGAGGAGTTGAACGTACTGGTCAAAGAGACGCCCGCCGTGATGTCAAAGGCACGTGAATGCAAGATAGATTCGGCAGCGGGAAACAGCTCTGTTGTTTCCGCCAGGGGAGATTTGCCCGAGGTATGCTGCCGTTTTCTTTGTTTCTGGACAAACCTCCTTTGCTCATTTGCACACACATAGCTGAGGAATTTTTCGAACGTGGCTCATTCTCTGAACACTTCCAGATGAATGGGAGCTCGTCGCCGTCCTCGGAGTAGATCATTCAAAATTGCTTAGTAGTTTGTATAGGCATTTCCGGGCATATACTACTCTCTCCTCAAGAGTTAAGTTAACTTTAGGAGAAATAGATGGTGGGAATGCGATCAAGACATACCAACTGTTCTCACTCGACGTGCAGAGGTAATGAAAGATACTGCCATCCAATGTCAATGGTGATAGTCACGGATGCTTGAGGCATTCTGTTTCCAACCACCTAATTTACCCTCTCTTGTGTGTGGCACATGCTGGTTGAAGACTTTGTCACACGTCAGACAGTGTGCCCAATTTCATCCTTAGTGCCCTTACAACGGCTTGTTAATGCTATATGCCAGAGGGGAGCGAGAATAGGCTGTAATCATCTTCCAGTGCGGGTCTTACGCAAAAGCACAAGAATGCTATCGACGAAGCAGGTATCAGAGCTTTTAGCCACAGCCGGATACTGCGATACGCTGAACAAATTAACATTTGTATACTCTTGACTGCATATAGAGAGCTTATTACTATGGCGCAGTTATGGCACAGAAGCCGGTAGCTTTCCGCTCAAATATTCAGATCGACCTGCGGATCGAGCCTGAATCAGTTTTTCCGATGAGTTATCTCTAATTTTGTCCAATAATGTTCTGAGAATTAAAAGAGTCCACCAAGCTGCCGATCTTTCCTTGAAGTTATGTACGAAAAGCTCCTATAGTGATGTCAAGACGTAGAGCCTTTCTGAACTGTTGCCATAGAAGGTATCAAATATCCTCACACTAAAAATATTCTCCAAGTCATGTGCACTATGCAATAAAGCTTTGCATTTCATATGCTCTCGATATTTTTGAAGCCGCACGGATATATTGCTCTGAAAAATAATGTGCTTTCATGGCTCTATGAGACAGATTGGCTTGATCCTCACGGAATGTCGATAAAGTTTGCTTTTTCGGGTGCGTCTCTGTGAACAAAGCGTAGCTAATCAACTTTTGGGATATTAAGCAACGCGGATAATTTTAAAAATGAGTAAAGCGATTGAGTTTTTACATACCTTTTCGGACATATGACATATTGGATGGATAGTTTAAATGGAGGGAAAATACGATATCAGAATCGTAAGCTCGACCGCTATAACGTATGAAAAATGATCGTCAGAAATTGTCACGTTAGCCTGTATGAATGAATTTTTGGGTTACGTTCGATGATAATTGATATCTTTATCCTAAATGAGAAATATGTTTTACATTCTGAGCACTTTGGCGGATTTGCGCCAACGTTTCATGTGATTCAGCATGTTTCTTGGTCCTTTTTGTTATAATGACGGATTTCTTTCCAGCAAACCTAAATGAAATGTTATTCCCAACTCTCTTGACTGGGACGCAAACGAATCGCAAGTATAGGGAGGTCCGTCTGATGACTGAGAGCATCGTTGTTTACGAAACAAAGCGGCGGCATAGTTTCTTTCTGCTCGTTGAGGCGACCAATTGTTCGCCGAAATGACAGCTTTATACACCGTTGGCTAACCACCGTGCTCTCTCGCCTTGTTTTTACCACATGAGGGAAACCATTTGTCAGGGCTAAATGTCAGGCGTCCATTTTCTTTCCCTTGTTTGCCACCTCCCGTGGCTTTATATCCTCTGCACAAACGGTGTTTGCCGAGACGGACGGGTTAGAAAACAGACTTCTATTTGCTATTCGAGCCGTTAGCGCGATTATTATGGATGGCCAGCATCGCAGACCTAAAGAGCATGATCACCAGAATGTTCTGAGCGATGGCTTTGTCAGCTAGGAAGACCTTTGAATTCAGCAGTCTTTTAGCTCGACTGATTCCGGTCAAAGATCCCTAGCTTGTGTTTCCAGCACAAGTTTAGATAAATGAAAAGCTGCGTCTCAACCTGCTCGAAACTTCAACTTCCTCCCTACTCGCCGTTGTCTTTCATTCCAACCAGCAGTTTTTATCTGGCTTTGATTTTCTCTGTCTTCGGATGCCACCTCCCTTACTACGCCCATTGCTTTTTGTGATCTTTCTTAGATAGTCGTACCGTCATGAAATGGATCGGCTTACAGTCCCAATGATAAAGCGCTCTTTGCAACGCCGTCAAGACCGCCGGCTCTAATCTCCAAATTTAATCGAGAAATGTGCCATTAATGGAGTTAACGCGAGCAAACATTGATCCCGTCACTCGCCAGTGCCGAATGCAAGGCCTCGTAGCGCCCTTTACCGGCCGACAGTTCGTCGAGTAATGCATCCCCGGTCGAAACGCCGAGGAATCCTGGCCCGGCTTAGGACTGTCATTTAAAAGCGAAAGGCGCAGTTACCTGCAAGTGCGTTTTTACTTGAAACAGCCACCTCGGCGGCGGGCTGAGGAAGCCCGCCACAAAGCAGGTCCATGTTTTCAGTCAAGAAAAGCCCAAAACCTGTCGAGAAAGACAGCCCTCTACAACAGTGGTACTGAGCTTTCGAAGTTAGATCCCAGGACAAACTAACCTATTCTCGACAGGCTGATAAATCTTTTCTTACAACGTTAGTAAAACCGCCAGTCCTCTTCTCTCGCGCTCTCTCGATAATTTCAGTCAACTGTCGCCTGTATCTCGGATGTTGGCCGACAAGAAGGCACAGGAAAGCTTGTGAATCAGAACGAATCAAGACTCCACTGAAATCATCGCTCTTACAGCCCACGCACGCGACTGGCTTTCCACCTTTGTTCTCTCGAAACAGCCCATCGAAGGCGGGAAACGCTGCGAAAGTCATGTGTCCAATGGGCGCAGTTTAAATCCTCTCCAAGTCTGAACTTTAAAACTTCAGACATATATTGTAAAACAATGCTACTTCTCCTCCCACCTGCAAGCCTGACTCTCTAAAATCCAGACATATTGTAAAATAATGCGGTCACCCACACGCGCTTAATGGTGGCCTTCAAAATGCGTACTTTCCACATCCCCACCAAACAACCGAAAACCGAACCAAAGCCGCAATGGTCGAAGCTAAATTGCAAGCAGCGCTCCATCAAAGCCACCGAACCGAACATGCCCTCCATCCGGAAGTTTTCCAGGGTTCCAAATTATAGTTTTGCTACGGGGTTGTGCTACCTACAAAAGCAGCGGCAATGAGGAAGGGTAGGACGTAACCCCATTGAGACTTCATCAGCCAAGAACAACCCACTTACCTAACCGGTAGCGCAGACTTCGTTATGCATGATCCACCAGTTATTTGGCGGAATGTGGTTATATATCCTACTCTTGCCCAACCATGCCTTAAGCCCAGGCGTGGCACCCTCAGCTTCGAAAGCCGTGACTCATTGGTTCCCGGTTCTATCCCAAGGACATGCTTCTGTTGAGATAACGTATTTCCCATGCGAAATGTCTATTGGGTAAATGAGAAGAGAAGTGAGAGAGGTTTCGATATTGGAACCGACTGCTCATCAAACAGGTGTATAAAGAGTTTAGACAGGATATGGATGGTGTAATCCAAAATAATCTAACATCATTCCCGCTATAGAACACAGCGTCCACAAGCACAAGTTGACCAAATCGTTCCGGAGCAAGCTTTAGGTAAGGTTAAAATTCGAAGCGACCATTTCAGCCAAAATCTCATTTACTGCGGAATAACCGTTCAATATACACACCCACCAAAGCGGGCAGTCAGTGCATACAAACACTGTAAGACGCAACCACAAGCCAGACCGCATCTGTCTCCAAACACGCACCATCCGGTCATACGAGATCGATGACTTCATAGAAACGGCTTTAGGTTATTGATCGAAAAGGAAGGGGAAAATTTTTGATAGGGCCGTCCATAACTGTGAACTGTCTCTTTAAAGGACTTCTGATTTCTGCAGTTTATCGGTTGACAGTGTGCACTAAGTCACACTAAGCATAATCGCTTGCAAAATCTTCAGGAAGTCTTTGGCGGATCACAGGGTTCGTGCGTGTCGATGCCTAGGAGAAGCTAGACAGCTTGCTACCTTTTGGTAGTAAAGCATGATAATCGAAATGCATTGATTGCTCTGGAAGAGGCTGGTTTGTTCTGTTTAGAAATGGAATCTTGAAGGTTTTGTATAAGTTAGTAGATTCTCCTGAAATAATGGCTGTTTAGGCGTTTTCTGTGGTGTTCGCATAACCCACCACCTCGCAAAGAAACGGGCCAGCCTGTGATTTTTTCAAGTAAAAATTTGAAATCCAGTCCTCCTTCTTATGTAGTGTATCGGAAATTTCGATTAATATTTCATTGTGGCCTTTATGTGTGACTCCTGCAGACCACCTAATTTGTCGGCGAAGTAATACAAAAGAATGCAAAACCAGATTATAAATTCCTCACGATGCACTATTCTTCAATTTATTATTGGCTACTTCTATAAGAAGAGATATCGTGTAGGAACGCGTCAGGCAGGGTCCTAAAAGTCTTTTTTATGTGTGGTTACTCTATGCTAATATTAACTATCCTGAATTGACAAGTCTGTATCTCAGTTCTTATGTTTTTAGTAGTGATTTGTTCATTCTTTGCCGCTCTCTGGAAGCCAGACAAAAGTGCTAAACAGCACGCAAGATCAATCTACTAGCTCTTCCATCCCGGTTTATGCCCTTGCTTGCTTCCCAATGTTTCTTTTCAACCTAACGCCTTGGCAAATACTCAGTAAAAAATGACTGCAATAGGGTTCTACCAATCGAATCGGCCAGAAAGCCCTTCAGTGGAGAACGTCTAGCAGCATCACAGATCGCTTACCTTTGCATAATTCTGAAATCTTTATTGATTCCATAGCAGGTGGTCTTAAACAGACTTATGATTGTTTTTCAGTGTCGAGAGAGGGATCGCTTCCCATCTCACCACCCGCGGTGCCAGACGCTGAACGCTGCCGCTCATCAGCGCCTCGGCGTGTTCGCCTTCCGCCAACAAGTAGCATGTTTGTTTTCCTGTAATTCTGTCCCACTATCACGTCCTCCTCACTCAAACCCTCCGTTAAGACCCGCCAAAACCGCCGCTATAGCAGAAGTCCGCCCATCTACTCTTCAACCTCCGTTTAACTGCCACCATCATTTCCAGAATCTTCATTATCTATTTTATCTTTCAACTTCCATCCCGACATTCCCACTCGATCCTCAATAACCGAGTCCCCACCCGCCACGACGAGCGTCCGTCCAAACCAAGTTCCCAAAAAAGACACAAGCATATGCCACATCCAACACGACAACCGAAAACCGCCTTTGAGAGCTTTCCGAACCTCTCTGGTCCCCACTGTTAAGTTTCCACCACCGAGGACAGGTTTAAGAGGGTCCTTTCTTTCGCCTCCAGCAGGCAGCCGCGTCCGATTCTGCAGTACTTTTAAATTCGGCCGATAAAAGTCCACTAAAACCACGTCAGCCCACTTCCCTTGGACAGGTTTCTGATGTTATCACAGTGGAGCCGCACTCGAGTTCAAGACAAAGGCACTGCTCCTCACGCAAAAGAGCTGGAAAGCCCACAGCAATCGAAAACCCCAACGTCCACAAGGCTTGTGCCAAATTTTCACAAGTCACCTAGCTTGATGAACACCTAACGCACCGTACCGCTGCATGAGCTCGGATGAGGATCTTAGCACTGCATGGTTCCCAAAGTTGGCTTTTAAGGTGAATTCTAGAAATCGCAGCGCAGTTTGAAATACGTAGCCTGGTTAACCCTTCAAGGATCTTGGTTACATTGATGGTGGCCGTTCAAAGGTCCATTTCATTCATCTTCAACGGTAGTGGAACGATCAAACGAAGTAGATAGTCTAATCCCAGTCCTGAATAATGGAGTGATTAATGTTGTAAGCATTTATTGCTTCAAGTAGTTTGATAGGAGTAAGAAAGGTCTGGTAGATACTTTATTCCTGTGGGAGTCTCTTATTATCGATGTTGAATGCCTTATTTGTAAACAATGCCAGCTAATTTCTGTGTGTTATGTTTGTCTTGATTCCGAGTTTAGAGGTGTTTCCAGTTACGACCGGTTTTATCGTTGAACTTCACTTAAATCATATTGATTTCTTCAGATCGTTGGCTAAAATAGCAGACTAGGACTAGGACTCGTCCAGCGTTTGAGAGCGCTCCACCACTAATTTCTCCTAGATGAAAAACGCCCTGCTACTTTAATGCCTAGGTCGGAGTTTTCTAGTCCTACGAGCAGTATCGATTTGTTCCGTTTGTATGTCTTGCGTGTGTTTTCATACGAAAGCCATGCTGTCCGTTGTACCGCCCTTTAAACAAGACACAAGTTATCACTCTAAGTCTCCGATGCTCTTCTCTTGAAACTGAATTGTTCATCGGTTCTTGACTGCAATAGGTTGACAGTTAACAGAACAAATGCTTCATTAGGCTTGGCAAGTATACCCTATGTTGGCATCCTGACTTTTCATACGTACTCTTTCATTGAAATTGAACGTATAGGAGTGCGGGAGCGGGAAGGGAAAACAAAGATTAATCTTGAAGGGATTATTAAGTTTAGATTCGTATGATATTTAGTAAAATGATTCAATCGTACCGTTATACTTGGTTTTTTCGTTCAAGCTTAGTAGCTCAAAAAATCTGTAGATATCCATTATCACCTTGAGTCACCAGAGATCTCACTTCGTAGTTCATTGTAAAGTAGTGCACATTTTATTCTAAGTGAGTTATCAACCAAACGTTTTGCTAGACAAAGAATGGCTCACAATGCCCGTGAACTTTAAATGCCTTATTATGACAAGTGAGAAATCGTTTTGCCCAACTGGACCTTGATTTTGATAAGAGCAGCTGGGACTGTCAGTCTAGTCCGAAGACCCCGCTCATTCCAGAGATGAATCTAGGTAGTGCGGGTTGAATATGGTTTCCATTTTACTCTGTGGATTATGGAGATTCTCCTTGTTCACCCCATTAAACCATTTCGGCCCACTTTACCCACCGTCATTCATCGTCCGAACCTGTCCGCCGCCAGACCCAACAAAACGAAACCAACCGCCCCGCGACGCCCGGACCAACGCCTACCAACGAACCACACCCTACTGTAAAACGCCCACTCCAAATGGGAATCCTTCGGGCCGATGCGATACTATCCAACAGCACCAGCCTCTACGTCACAATCAGATGGTTTCTGGGACAGATGACACATGCCTTGATTGGTCTAGCCTCAACCGTGACCCCGCGTCCAACATCTGCACCCTCGTCTCGTCCCACTCGCGTCCCAACAGCCCACCGCCGTTTCCGAGCCGCAGTGCCTGCCAACCAGCACCCTGACCTTCGAGTTATTCCCAACGAGGCCGACTCTCTACTCACATGTAATGATGGTAGGTGATTTTGTGTATTAATATATAGAATCAAGACCCGAAAGCAATTCGGGCTGAATTTTGTCTCTGGCTCTGTTAACGATACCGAACTCCAATTCTCCTATAAGACTAGGTAGTTTCCAGTTTTGGAATTTCCTTAAAAAATAATTTGTTACGTGAGCGCGATCAGCTTCATTTGGCCCATGTTTATCCGCACCCTAATATGAACATTACGAAGCACATTATTCGTAATATTCACAAGCTACCAACAGGCAGTCATTATAACTATATTAAATTCTTCAATCACATAGTAGAGGCAGGCACATCGGTGAAACGTGTCTGGACAAGTATGGTAATTGAGTCTCAGAGCTATGCACACGGACCGCCCCAGCCAGAACATCAATGCGTTTGTCCTCATAGGATTTTGAGGATTTAACTCATTATTTATATTGCCTTGGTCTGTGCCTATAGACCCTTCTAATAAACTGGTTCGTCTAAGTTATTACGAATTAAGTTCATGGAGGAAATTGAAACCCAAAATTTCCAGGACCAGATTATCTACCAGAAAGCGCACAGGAATGCTGAGGGATTCACTGCTGAGCTGAACCCTCGCAGCTGTGCTCTGCGGCAAATATTGGCGAAAATGTGTCTGCTTTAGTTTCGCCTGGCTGCTAGTTTGTTGAATAATTTCCAAATCAGAAGCCGCTAAATTTTATCAGGGTTGGTTCTGCCGTCGGACTCGTGCCTTCCTGAATCGTTGGTTGCATTTAAAAATTCGCGCACCTCTCACTTACTTGGGGAAACCAATAACAGGTCATCTGGCGGTTGTTTCTTCTGCTGGGCGTGGTGAGGGTGCCCAAGCACAGAGCAAAAGTTAGCTTATCCGGAGAGCGACGTTAACTTAGCTCTTTGCTGCTCCTAGCGTTCATTAGATCGGAAATATTAATACTGCTGTCGTTGATCAGTCAGTCCCCGAATTTGTGCTCAGTTAAGAAGTTTTAGAAGTTTCATTGCGACCCAAATCATGACTTCAGTATTTAAAGTAAACTATTGTGTAAGTGCTTCGGCCGGTTGCGTCCAGAATTTCTGGTGTCGTTAATGCCTACAGCTTTTCTGTTGGGTTTCGCATAATCGCCAAAACAGTGCCCCGGGACTGAATGCTTCCTATTGGGTTCATTTCGGTCATTTGCCGTAGTGGGTAGAAGTGGTTTTCTGCCCATTGGCGTAGAATCAGTGGGACATAGCAATTTGTTTCGATTTTTTCTTGATCCTGTCAACCATAGCACCCATATCTCTAACAAGACGCTAGCTTATGAATGTTTTTTTTAATTATAGCAGTTCTTCTACCATCGGCTCGCATCTTCCTGAACCGTTTGTTGCGTTTAAAACCTCGCGGTGCGTCTACTACTTGTGTCTAAACGTCATAGGTCCCTGCTCGTTGTTTCGCTATATGTAGAGGGTCATGTAGCGAGGTTGAACGGAAATCTAAGTTTTTACGGAGAGGGCGTTAGTCAGCAAAGCATTCTTCTATAGTAGGTGTTTACCGATCGGGTATTGTCTCATTGGTCTCTTGCAGTTTTGGGTCATAGCCGTCGCGAGCAGCCATAAAGTGTTAACAAGGCCAACGATGACAAGTGAGACTGGAATGGCCATTTCGGCTTAGTCGTCGTCAGCCAGCCATACCAACCCAAAGCGCTGCAGGGTCGAGGTAGAATATATGACCTGTTGTTAGGTCCAAAGCTCTACCACTGCTTTGTTTCGCGTGGCTGTCTTGCCGGTTTCGATGGTAATATTTACTATGGCCGCAGCGGGGTTTTATGGTCGTGGTCTGATAACTGGCTAATAAGCCCGAAATAGCCGTCCACCTCCCTGTCTTTGCTTACATCATTTGTTGCTGGTGTGGCTTTTGTGTGCGTCGAAGTGAGTTTCAAGACACAGGGATTAGTGAGTTCGTTCCCGAATACTTACCATGATTAATATTCCCGATCGAAACCGTCGACACCTGCTCGCCGCGTGGGAGAGCTTTGGACTTCAACCAACGGGTCGCGAGGTTGAGCCTCGGCCTCGCAGCTTGGTACTGGGTATGGCCAGCTGATGACATATAATAAACAGAAATGGCTATTCAAGTCTCCCTTGTCTTTTTATCAAGTTTGTTTCCTTCTGGTCTCTTCTGTACCAATGGTTTCCGGCATACTACTTTGGCTTTGCCCACTCTGGCCCAATTTTGTGTGGGGTTACAGTTTAAAGGTTCGAAATACCTGCGACTTCAGCTCTTGAACTACAGAGTGGAAGTAAACTATCGGTAAGTGCTCCACCGCATGCTATACGACGGTTCATTTTAATTTTCGAAATGTTAATGAGTTTGTCCTTTATTTTTTATGCACGTAGTATGTGGAGGATAATTTGCTTTTTCAATTTGATTGTGTTTGCGAATATTGGATGGAGGAAGATATCTATGTAGTTTGTTTTGTCTGAATGCTTTTAGAGGATTCGTAATGGTTTGATGCTGCTTTGAGGAATCCCGGCTTTGTTGATTGACGTTAGCTGACCTTAATGGACTTTGTGAACACCGCAACACCTTCGAATTTTTCTGCAAACAAATCGCGTTAGATTTTTTCTCGTAGTAAAAATGGGTTGGAAATCATCTGCATCAAAACTCGTATATGAGGGATGAGGAAGTAGAAGAACAAAGTGCGATTTTTAAGACGCTTCGTCATTCGAATCTGCACTTTCCGGACTTCTGTGGTCCGCTGCTGTTGATTCTTCCGACTGCCATATTATCTTTTGTTGCGTTCTTGTATCTGTGGGTTTCTTGTTCGCCCATAGATAGATTTTCTTCTATTATCCCTGTTTGGTCGGATTGGTCTCAGAGTTGTCGAACGCGTCCGATGTAGATTTTGCAAGAACGGTGATGGTATCTTTTGAGTTTTGTCTGCAGAAGCTAAAATGATCAATCCTGAATCGAAAGGCAGGGTTGACTTCTACTTGAAGTTCTCGATAGTGAAGCCGAATTTATCAATAAAATCCTCATGCCTTTTTTTCACAACCACCATGTTCATTTGGCACTACGGAGGGGAAAGTTGGACGCTGGATGTGAGTTGAAGATAAGCGTGGGTTGTAAAACTGTCTCTGGTGTTATTAACTGTGCTGGGCCTACGCTTACACGGTTCAGGCCCCTAAAGAGAGCTGATTTTGGTTATGCATGAGTGGGGGTTGTAAGATCCTCTTTAGAATTAACTTTTTGTTGTTTCGCCCCGTTTGGAAATAAAGAATATTATGTCGTAGCAATTTGGGCTTTACCTTATGAATGTTGCATCAGCTGCTTTTAGCATACTGTTAAAGTAATTGTCGCCTTTGTGATGTGATCAGCATTATCCTGTTGTTTACTACGGGAAACGATCCAACTTTGCCGATCATCTTTCATCAAGTCGAGTTTATGTTTCACGGACTATAGTCCTCTGGTAGTTCGAAAATTTGTTCAGTCTTTATTCAGCAGGATCGATTGCGAGCAACCAGTTCGTGGCACTGTTTCCCGTGGATTCTGGTTTCAGGACTGCACACCTTCATAGTCATATCAAAGACCTGATTAGAGTTACCTGATTGGATGGCGGCTGGTGTCATATATGATAGCTGGCAAAATAACTCGTAATGGCATTCGCTTTGCTTGTGAACTGGTTCTAGCCGGGCTTGCTATTCGTTGACCCTGACGTTCTTATTACTGCCATTTTCGGTTGAAATCTATGGCACCGTTTACCACTGCACGGCAGATACTGTACGCCTGAAGTACCACGCATGTCCGCAGAAATACTTGTTTTTTCAGCCTGCTTTTGTTAGATGAGGGACGGAAGGGGCTGGTGGTCTGATTGACATCAGCAGTTCTGTTGATTGCTTTGATATCGGTGTTTTTGAAAGCCATCAAAGCAGATGATATGTTTACCTGCATATTGCAGTTGAGGTGACTCGCGACTAGAGTTGTGGAAGGCAACGAAACTGAGGAGTGCTAATGGGACCAGTGTCAATATGGTTGTCACTTTTCAGAATACCATGTATCGAGTAATTGATGGTGGTGGTTTGTCGATCTCGGCGTTTTTGAATTAATAGATCTTTTGTGAAGCAAAGTGTTCACGTTATCTAGGGGATATTTGGTATGTGATTGCAAATCGACGTATCAGTTTTCTTGTAAAGACATTTTGTGGCTCAGTTGATGTTATTTCGTCAGCTAACCTGTGACTGTTTTTCAGTTCGACGTATCCTCAGACTGAGTTCGGATGACTCGTATATTAGGCCCTTTTGAGGAATGACAGCAGGAGGTTTGAGCCTATTTGTCCAACGTTAGAATATGAAACCACTAGGAAGTTACCAGTTAGCGCTGCTATCTTTCTCCCAGGATCGTTGCCTCTCAAGATTGGAAGGAGATTTCCTGTAAGAATTTCGCACAATGTAACACAGCAGGCGGATTCAGTTTATGCATTTCAATGTTTTGAAAATCGAAATTTCTGAAGAGCTGGGCGAGGTCCAACGGATCTTTTGGGAGCATTCTGGAGCGGGAAGCAACCGCCCGTTAGACGGATAATGACACTAACTGGTTGATCAAGCATTGGCAGGTAATTATTGTTGAGGTTATGAGATTTCGTCATTGTCATCGTAGTCGGCATTCCATTCAGCTATTTCTCTCATTCACCCTGCTTTGTGGTAAGACGATGTCAGTATCGATCGCTAGGTATCGCAGCTGTGGTTGACAAAGGTAAGTAAATCTTTCTACGCGTACCAGACCTGGCATGGCCCTGATAATGAACAGGGCTTTCTACATAAACGGGCACTCCATTCTCACATTTATGCCAGCGTCATAGAGGCCATACAAATGGGTACTTCGGCGAACCTGAATCAACCATTTGGTTCTCTCAATTAATTTTTTATCGGATTCTTGGGATTTGATTAAAGTTACTGGCCTCTTTTGACTTATTATTGCGCTAGCTGACGGGAACTTATCAATAACGTACGTGTGCCTTTGACAATCCAACATCCGGATTTATTGTATGTCAGTCATCATATAGAGTATAAAGACTACTGCAGAATTGTAGACCTCGGAGTCAAATGGCGGGAAGATAGTTAAGTGTGGACTAGTGAAACTAGTAAAGAGAATGATCTCGTGTTCAATATAAACTCTAGTACGGGATAATATCTAATAGCTTTTACATGTTCCGATGATCGTTTGTTTTCAAGCGACCAGGTCAACGATGAAATCCGAAGTAATTTCGTTTGAGTTTCTTCATAGGAAGCAATTGGTTCGTTCTAACCTCTCTGTCGCGGTTCTTTTTCCTTTTGGGCTGATTCATCCAATACAAAGAATTGGCAATGAAATTGCCGCTTTCCATATGTTTTTATGAGTACTTTGACCAGACCGAATACGCGCTTGGTTAGGTCGTAGAGCGAACAGAAATCGCAGGAGGAAGTGGTTTTCAGGAAAATGAGTCTGGAAGAAAGATTGAAATGGGTTCGGTGAATGTAAAAGTGTTGATATTCCGTGAATCACATCCGGTCGATATACGGCTCAATTGTGACCTTGTGAAATGATCTGATTGATTACATGCTACACCACAACACTCGCACGTACACGTACATGTACGCAACGCAAAGGCCATGAATCTCCGGTAGCTCGCGTCATGCTCCCACGTACCGAGTGCGGCGCAGATGAGCCGATTTCCTCTACGCCGTTAGCTCGTACCCTCGCTCAAACATTCTGAATTATATCCTCCTGCGGTGAGAGAACGAGGTGTGGGATCAACATGCCCAATCTCGACGACCATCAACCCAACACCAGACAGACCCAGCTAGCAGAACCCAGTTCACCGTAAGAGCCAACAGGGCTCCACTCATTGGCTCGCTTTGGCCTTTCGTTTGTCTTTCTTTCTCCATCTTTGTCGCGACGCTTTTCAGAGCGCGCTTAATTTCCCCGCCAAATTGCACTCCATCTGCGCAGCTGAGGTCTCGCACTCGAGGCCACACCGTTGTAGGAGGAGGCCAACTGCGTGGGTGGAGCCGCGCTCCGGGTGTCCTCGCCGGCTGGATTTCCCGCCATCGAGTGCGTCTCGAAACGCTCCGGACCCTGGCCGCCCATATGCGCGGATTCTGCAGGTTATGGCGACAGACCGCGGCCTCCTGCGCATCGGATCTCCTACCGCAGTGCTGGTGGACTCAGGCTTGCCTCTGCCGCACTGAGCACAGCCCAGGGTGTGCGCTGTGTCGGCTACTTGCAGCAGGCACGATGCGCTGCAGGACGCCGTCTCACATGGCCGGCGCAGCAGATCTGCTCGTGGACGCCGATGTAGGTAGGGCAGGCACAGGTGGACGCTTGAGGCGCCGCAACGCAGCAAACATGCTGCCGCTGACCGATAGTCTCGCTTCTGTTAAGGGCGTCAAGGCAACAACAGTAGCAGCAGTAGGCAGCAACACTTGGGTACTGCGTGTATACACCGGCAGTGCGCACACTCGGCTCCGCGAATTGGCTGTGCTGCATGCCTGCGCCAACTTCTGCGACTCGCAACTCATACCCGCTGACGCTTAGCTTCTCCTCGGCATCGCGCGTGGCGCTTCATCCGATCGGCGTGAGCAGGCGTAGCCATCGCCGACAATCTTCTGCACAGAGGAGAGCTCTAGCAACGCCAGCGAAAGTAGAAATCTTCCTTATCCGCAACAGTCTAACGGCATTTAAAGCTTTAAAGAAAATATATGTCCTTTTTGTTGAACCGACTGAAACAACTTTGATGGCCTCAGTGGGATTTTGAGCCATGCCGGCTGGGCCTCATAGCTCACGTTGGTTGCAGCCAATTGCGGAAGGTTGTCGATAGCATGCCGTTAGCATGCCTTCAGAGTGTAGAGAGCAGACGAAAACCATCAAAGCAAGTCATTCCACATCGTAAGAGACGCATTGCATGTTGATCCAAGTTCGCTGCCAGAGTCATTTTATGTTGACTATGCTGGGTGCTGGATCCTCGATACTGTTTCACTTGTAATGTGACTAGCGGATTCCATCAGCGAAGAAGTCATTCACCATCAGCTTGATACCTGTGAGGTGGAGAGCTTTAACACCTTGAAAAGCCAGCCAGGGAATAGGCATGTTGATTTTACCTACTCTACTCCCTTCTACGAGGTTAAAACCAGTATTGTCCTCTGTTGATGAACCATTGATTGTTAACAGAACTTATCGCAACCTTCTTCCTGAAATCATCATCAGCCACATCAGTAGTCATTAACATTGCCACAGCAGCCAGCAGCAGCAGCAATCAGCAGCAGCAGCAGCACAGCAGCAGCAGCAGCATAGCCAGCAGCATAGCAGCATAGCAGCAGCAGCAGAACTAGCAGTGCAGCAGTAGCAGCAGTAGCAGTAGTATAGTAGTATTAGTAGTAGTAGTAGTAGTAGTAGTAGTAGTAGTAGTAGTAGTAGTAGTAGTAGTAGTAGTAGTAGTAGTAGTAGTAGTAGTAGTAGGTAGTAGTAGTAGGTGGTAGGTAGTAGAGGCAAATTAACAATGCCAGCAGACGAGGAAGACTCTGAAATGGGCATTTCTGGCTCACTTAACTGTCATCAGCATACCCTAGCGTTGCCGCACCTGCGCTCGAACTCGGTGACCCGTTGATCCGAGGTCCAAGACTCTACTAACCATCGAGTTTCATCATTCCATCTTCTGAGGGCATAACGTTGCACCTCTTGAGACAGCACAAAACCTATGAACTAGCTTGTCGCTCTGTCATCCGGAAAGCGAGAAGGAGTTTATGGAATCGAAATGAGGGTCTCTAATCTCTTAATCAAATATCTTTCGCACTTTCTACCATTACTACTACAACTACTGCATCTAATTCTATCAAGGCTTCGCTATTCCAGCGGACGATAACGGTGGTTATGTACATCACCAAGAACCAGAAACTCAGGTGCGTGTTTTTCTTTGTGTCGTTGATGGAAAATTGTGCGATTCGCGAATTTTTTGACAACCGAAGATTATTCTTTTTAAGCCACTGTCAGAACTGGATTCTACCTAGTCTGAGTGTGAAACCGGCGGTGAAGTCATCCCAGGACTTTCAGGAGGCTATCCATATGGCTATCAAATTTTCGGAGCAGATGCACTTTATCGACTTCGTACATTTGAAGAAGAAGAACAAAACTTGCAATTTTACAAGGCCCCTTACATCTTATATTATCTTTAGCGTCCTCGTAAAACCCCGATTACCACCGGTCTCGTATTACACGAGCCTGGTGTTTCTGGCTTTCTTGATGCTCATAACCTACCGTTACTGCTTGGACTTGTCCTTCTAACGATAAACCGGTGATTGTGCCGGGGATCTCGGCATTAGCGGCCTTTATCTCAAATCGCAATAAATCAAATGACTGTTGACTGACCTTGTTCAACCAGGCTGGAGGTGAGTTCTGCCGAATCACACCGGAAGTGCAAATTCTACCGCAATCAGTGATATAAAAAGTGGAGATTGAGATGAGAACCATGTTCAGACAGCAGTAAGTAGCCTGAAAAATTGTAGAAACGTTGGTAGGGAGATCATATCGGGGTCGGTGGAAAATCCTATACCACTCTTAGTATAGTATTTTGTGTTTGACATGCTTGAAGGATCAAAATCGCTGATTACGAAGGGCTGACATCGATTTCGACCATTAAATATCCACCAGAGACGTCTTGAAAGTACGTGAGGTACTCACGGAAACTAGAATTCTTTTCTGTAGGCAAGTGGATTGACAATGCTGTCCTCTCCCACTAGGTTCCGTTTCCAGCCACTCTTCCAGTCAGCTAAGTAGCTTTCATGAAGACCATCGTGGCAGGCAGAGCGATCGTTTTAGTGATTCCCCTCCCAACGCTATCGGCGAGTTTTACAATGACAAACTTTGAAGAGGGCAGCGTACGCAAAATTAAAATCTCATTGAGAGAGACAACGGCAGCAAATCGTTTACCAAGCTTCCAGAAAAGTAGTGGGAGGAAAGGTCTCAGCCAGGCAAGAATCCATGAGTGGTCTGTAAGAGTCAGACCCGGCCAAACTTCCTTTGAAGGTTGCTCCTCAATGTCCAGAAATCAAGTGTAAAATCCCGGATGGTTGGTTCGTTTTGAAAGCAAATTACCTGTTTATGTTTAATTTGCTCCTCCTGGCACCAGAATGAACCATCCTTAGTATCTGCGAATGATAAAGCAATTTGATGTTCAGGAGAATGGCTGCCTCATCAGTGACAACGCGCCAGTCCACACAGCGTTCAAAATAAACCATTTTGGCCAAAAACAGCATGGACAGCCCTTTCTCGCTCAACCTAGCCTCTGTGATTTCCTACAATTCCCAAGAATGATGAAACCTAAAACGCAGCGTGTTCTGCACGTAGAGGGATAAGACAAAATCAGGGCACTAAACAGCATTAGTCCAGAATATAAAATGTTTTGAACAGTGAGAAGCCGGTTGGGATAGGTGCATGGCCTCTACTGGACAATTTTGAAGGGGATTATGGTTTTAAGCGTTCGCCGTACGCTGTCATTCTGTTTGGATTAACTATCGTCTCTGTCATTTCTCCAAAGAATTATTACACGTATGAAATCCATATCGAGCGAAGTATAAATCACCCGATTGCATGACCTTGGCGAATGCTCGGGATAACGAAAGGGCTGGTTTCAACAACGCGAGTTTTGTGCCGAGCTACGGAGCGTGACCGTGTCCGGTGTGTTGCATGCCACTAGTGTTTCGTCTACGAACTGGTAATTGATGTCCGGAGTGCATACAGGAACTATCGCATTTAGACTACAATATTGCGTCACTAGGCGAATTTTAGGAGCCAAGGGACCACTCTTTACATGTTAAATATCTTGAGTGGAGTATTTGTACCAACTTGCTGCGTTTCAGCCTTTCGACAAATATCAATAATAGTATATATATATATATATATATATATATATATATATATATATATATATATATATATATATATATATATATATATATATCTCTATATATATATATAAATATATATAT
>WEDG01006605.1:0-18285 GCA_017591395.1 Schistocephalus solidus
AAACGTAGAAATCAGTTGAAAATTTGAGAATTCACTTATCTTCAAATTTGAACCAACCGCCTTCGGTTGTTCCAAGACAAGTAGTTCCAAGACAAGTTCCCGGCGTTTCAGCCTTTCCGCAGGGGAGTAGTCCGGTTGAAAAAAACCTCTTTATGCGAGTGACGTAGGTTCGTTTTTTTGGATAGGATCGCCTTGATTTGGTCTTTGCTCTCTAGCATTATTTTCAGAGGTCGCGGTCGCGGCGTTCCTAGGCTGTCTTCAGACTTTTTGCCGATCCGGAATGCTTTTATAACTTTTACTTCCACGCCCGGTGGGAGCAACTGGTTTAGGAGGCCATTAAACGAAGCAAGGTCTTCGGCGACACGGTCTTCTGGTCGTACTGCAGTTGACTCGTGCAAACCCTGAATAACTAAACACTGTTGTCGATCCTGGTGCTTGGAATTTTAGCTTCCTCCTAAGTTCTCCTTAGGGCCACGAGAACGGTTTACAGAGCTGTCGTTGGGATTAAGTCTACCTCTGACCATACTCTCATCTGAAAATAAAATAAAATAAAATAAAATGGGTTTATTGATTTGGCACTGCTTGGCGCCGTCAAATCCTTAGAACACAGGAAAAAACCTAAAACAAACTTCTCTTTTCATTAAACAATTAAGCTTTGGTATGTTTGTTTGCTTAAATATCAGTGTTGAAATGACGAGTTTGTTTTAAGTAAAAAAACCTGTTTTCTAAGGTTTAGAAATAGCAAAAATGAAGTTAAAACAGCTATACAGAATGAAGATGAATGTATCAGGGAAATAATGTTTAGAGTCAAGACTAGTCTGTTATTGACGTTCGAGGGTATTCATTTGACAGAGGTAGAAACGTCTGCGGTCGATTCGAAGGGATAGGTACTTCCAATCAGATGCGAGCGCAGTCGATTCCGGTGTGGGTCTGCCGAATAATTAGGCTTAGTTGACTGATTGCTAAAAAAAGGTGAAAAATAGATTAGGAGCAAGAAGAGTTCAACGGTAAGAAACTTTCAATGCAGTCATACAGTCTTCATATTTGTATTATATATCATCGGTGTTGATTATGTTTGATCTAGCTGTATGAAACAGCTAGTACCATTCGTTTCATAAAAGCTATATCAAAAACCTAGACGTGCGGCTCATTGCGCATTCGAATAACATAGAGCATTAATGATGTTAAAAATGGAAAAAAACATACTACTAACAGACAGAGATAAAAATAATAAGTTTTTGCAAGTTAGTTTTTAAAAGCAAATTGTTTACTAATCATAAAAATTATGCATAAAAATAAAGACGCTATCCAAAAACATTTTAAATGTTAAAGTTATCATAATTTTTTTAAAAATAGTTTTTAAAGATAGAAAAAAAGCTGCTTTTTAGATAATGGATATATAAATCATTAAATTGAGAGCCCTTGTGCCTAGCCAGAAGATAGGTATTTATGAGTCTTGTAGGTCACTAACCACCACTTATAGCTTGCCCATAACCAGAGGGTGTACCACATAACCAGATGATAAGATTCTTAATCTCTGTGTGCATTGCAGGTCGTCGTAGGTGGTTTATAAAAAGGACATTAAATAACTAATCGTGGGAGATTCTGGCCTGAGTATCCGGTTCTAGTGAAATGGCTATCACCGCACGCAAAGTACGTTTGGATTTTCAGCTTGACTTCTAGGTGCAGATAATACAGCTCATCGGGAGAACTCAGGATTGAAGAAGCTATCGCCAACAGTAACTGCCGCGTCAGAGCCCTTTCGGCCCGAATTCTATGTTGAAGAACTGAGTTGAAAAAAATGCCCTATCTTATTCAAAAAAATAGATGTGTGCTATTATTTAACATATATTGTTTGATTTTTAATTTTAAATTCTCGTATGGTTCGACTATTTCTAATAGAATTTGGCAGGGCATTCCATATTGTCGCGTATCTTATGGAATAGAAGTTGGATCGTTGGGCCTTTTTGAATTTCGGAATTTTTTATAATATTTTCTGAATTTCTAGTGTCTCGGGGGCCGTTTTGATTTGTTAGTATATTCGTTCTGAGAATATCTTGGTCGTGTGTGATTTTGAATAGAAAAAGTGAGACCATTTTTGAGTCTTCTGATCCAGACGGGTTGAAGACCATATCTATCGTATAGTTCCATGTATGAGCCTTGAAAGGCATCACATTTAGATAAGGATCTGCTAAAAGCATCTTTGAATGGCTTCTAGTTTCTTTCGGCCATCTGATGGCATAATGCCAAAAAAATTGAGCAGTAATCCAAGAGAGGTAAAAACGTACATTTTTATATAGTCTTGTCTTTAGGGCAGGTGAGGAGAAATTTTTTTACAAATGAATCCGCATAGTCTAGTGGCTTTTGGTGATATTTGTTTAACGTGGGGAGATAAATCAAGAGTATTTGTATAGCTAAGACCTAAGTCTTTTATTGATGTTGTCTCGGTTATTTCTTGATTATTGAAAATATGGGAGGAAGTTTTTGTGAACCAAATATCAGGAGATGACATTTACTTGGAGAGAATGGCATTTGCCATAGAGTACTCCATTCGCTTAGTTCAATTCAATTCAATTCAATTCAATTTATTGAGGGAAATAGGCATGGGCCTTTGAGTACCCTATTTGTAACGTAAAATAAAGTGCGGTATACAGAGAAACCGTGTGGGTTGCAAAGGTACAAAAGGCGGTCATAAAATTTGACAAGTGGTGCACGACTCTCGAGGGTTAAGATAAATTCCTCATCGCTCAGGCTCGTTGCGGAACATAAAACTGTCAAGGTTCCTTTTAAAGCTTTCCAGCGATGGTGACATCACAACGTCTTCAGGGAGGGCATTCCATGGTTTAACCACTCTGACAGAGAAGGAGAACTTGCGCACATCCAGTCTCGCCTGCTGGACACGCAGTTTCAATGGGTGACCTCGGAGATGGGTCGTGGTGGCAAATTCAAAGAAGTCCGAGAATTCCAGGCAACAATCCAATCCCTTCACAATGCGGAATGTCTGCAGGAGATCACCACGCATTTGCCTATAACTCAAAGGGAACAGATTAAGATTCATTAGGCGGGTTGGATATGGCAAGGAGCTTTGACTTCTAACCATTTTTGGTGGCTTTCCTCTGGACTCTTTCGAGGCAGTTCTGATCTTGAACTGTCCAGGGTTTCCAGGCGTGCATAGCATATTCCAAATGTGGCCTAATGAATGTTCCAAAGGTCTTAGCAAAAGATCTTCATCGAAATCCAAAAAGGCTCGTCTGATGGCATGCAACACCGAAATTGCCCTCTTCGCCACTTTCGAGCAGTGAGACGATGGTTTTAAGGTGGTGGTCATCAGCACACCAAGGTCCTTTTGGGTTTCCACGTCTTTTTAAGGCTTCACCGTTGAGAAAGTAACTTCTACTTTCGGCAGATCCAGACGGGTTGCCTAAGCGAAGTATTGTACACTTATCGACGTTGAACCGCAAAAGCCAATGATTCGACCACTCCTCCAACCGAGTTAGGTTGATCTGCAGTTTATCTTCGTCAGCAGGGCTCTGGATTACATTCCAGATTTTTAATGTCGTCGGCAAACATTGCTGCTTCACAGTCGAGATTCCTGACACAATCGTTCACGTATATTAAAAACAGTATTGGCCCTAGTACTGAACCCTGAGGAACCCCACTCTCGACCGCAGCAGAACTTGACCTCTCTTGGCCGATGCACACAACCTGGCGCCGACCCACGAGGAAGTTTTTGATCCACTTGAGGAGGTTACCTCTGATTCCAATTCTTTCTAGCTTGTACAGCAGTCTCTCGTGCGGCACAGTATCGAAGGCCTTTTGAAAGTCAATGAAGGCAATGTGAACCGCGTGTCTATCTTCAAGTGCTTGGGTCCACCTCTGGAGCGAATACAGCAAATTCGTTGTGCATGATCTTCCTTTTCTGAACCCGTGTTGACAGCTTGATAACAAATTATGAGTCTCTAGGAATTTCACCAATTCGCTCTTGATGATCCTTTCCATAATCTTGCCAAGGATGCATGTTAGCTTATGGGCCTGTAGTTTGTCACTGACGCCCGGCTACCGCTTTTTGTACAAGGGAGTTATATGTGCCAGCTTCCAATCAAAAGGAAGTGTTCCGGAGTCAAAGGACTTTTGAAAGAGCACTGACAAAGGTGCGGAAAGTTCATTGGCGAGTTCTTTCAGAAGCTTGGGTGGAAGCTCGTCTGGTCCTGGGGATTTCGACTCTTTTTAGTTCTTTTTAATTCCTTTTGGATCAGAAATTCTGAGAATAGTATGTGGCTAATGCTTGCAGTCGGCGGGTTATCCACTGAGGGACGAAGGAACCTTGCCTCGTTTGTGAAGACTGAGCGGTAGAACTGTGAAAAAGTACTCGGCTTTTTCCCTGTTTTCAGACATTTCGACGCCCACGGCAGTCTTAATCAGCGGTATTTGATGTTTATTCCTTGTACATCTACGGAGGTAACTGTAGACTAACTTTGGATTCTGCGTTGCCTTTTGCAGCAAAGTCTTCTCAAATTCTCTTCGCGTTGTAAGAATAAGGCTTCTCATTTTGTTTCTCTGTGTTTTATACTTATTAAAATAGGCGACTTGATTAGAATCGCAATATTTTCTCCACAACTTGTGCTTCCTGTTTATTTCCCCTTTTAAGTTGCTGTCTAGCCACCCAGGACGCTTGCTGTGATGGACACTCGTTAGCGGGCAGTGGTTGTCAATAAGTTGCAGAAGAACATTTCGGAAGGACTCCCAATCTTCGTTTACGGTGCTCGAAAACATTGAGGTCCAGTTGATGTGTGTTAAATCTGCTCGCATCTGATGAAAGTTTCCTCGCCAAACGTTACGCCGTTTTTCCTCTATAGCAGGCGCAACGGAGAATAAGGAGTAGTCCCACATAAGCACCACATGATCACTACGACCGAGCGGAGGCATTGAAATAATCTCGTCAATGTTGCCTGATGTTTTCGTGAAAACGAGGTCAAGACAGTTAGCCCTTTGTCCTTCACGTGTTCTGGTGGGGAAAGGGACAAGCTGTGTGAGGAGTGCATTCAAGGTCTTTTGCAGAAAAACATAATCAAAAGTCGATTTCGGGCATGATGATTGAACAGTGCTCCAGTTAATTCCTGGTGCGTTGAAGTCACCCATAATCATGACATTAGGTCTACTGGAGAAATTTTCTAATTGTTCCAACAAGTGGGTGTCCGCGACTCGGTCTATCCTAGGTGGCCGATAGACAATGAGGACATCTAGACATGGAGAGCCAAGAGCCTTGATGTTCAACCATATGGCTTCCGTGCTGCACGCAAACTTGCTCGTCTTGTCAGACACTATTAGCACGTCTTTCACATACACAATTATTCCACCACCCTGTCGGTTTTCTCTGTCCCTCCGATATATTTGGTACCCAGACAATGTTATTTCGCTATCTCGAATACTGCCCGACAGCCAGGTTTCGGTTACTGCTATCACATCCGGAGATACTTCGGCAAGGCAAATTTTTTTAACTCATCAAGTTTTGATAAAAGGCTTTTGCGCATTTGTATACAAGCACTTCAATTTTGCGCCAACCAAATTTCCTGTTGCGTTTGTCAATTTTTATGGGCCCAACTGCGTCTCCTCTAACGTCAAGGTCGTATGTCTTTTTCCGTTTCGTGATGATTTTCGGTAACTCTGGTTTCTTTAGTGAGAACGCTGGGCGTTACGGAATCAGTTCTGACATCTCTTTGGGCAATTGGTTCCCTGATGGTTTTGGCGTTAGTGAGGTGGCTGCCGTTGTCCCTCAGAACAATCGGTTGGTTCAATGGAAAAATTCGTATTCTTTTTGAACTACCTTCCCCTTGAAAAATAGCCAGATTGTGTTCGCCAGCCTTCAGTCTTGATTGTAGTTCCAAGACAAGTTCCCGGCGTTTCAGCCTTTCCGCAGGGGAGTAGTCCGGTTGAAAAAAACCTCTTTATGCGAGTGACGTAGGTTAGTTTTTTTGGATAGGATCGCCTTGATTTGGTCTTTGCTCTCTAGCATTATTTTTCAGAGGTCGCGGTCGCGGCGTTCCTAGGCTGTCTTCAGACTTTTTGCCGATCCGGAATGCTTTAATAACTTTTACTTCCACGCCCGGTGGGAGCAACTGGTTTAGGAGGCCATTAAACGAAGCAAGGTCTTCGGCGACACGGTCTTCTGGTCGGACTGCAGTTGACTCGTGCAAAACCCTGAATAACTAAACACTGTTGTCGATCCTGGTGCTTGGAATTTTCGCTTCCTCCTAAGTTCTCCTTAGGGGCACGAGAACGGTTTACAGAGCTCTCGTTGGGATTAAGTCTACCTCTGACCAAACTCTCATCTGAAGGCTTCAATGAATCCATCAGAGTTGATTGTGACTTTGTCCTCCTGTTGTGGTGTTTCCCCATTGCAGCTTGCCACGCGTTTGTTTCTTCGGATTCAACTACGGGCTCTTTTATAACACCCAAGATAGCAGGATGAGATTTGTGGTTTGCTCTGGTCGTCGTCCGTAGGATTCAGAGACTGTGCTCCTGTTATCCGGTCGTTATGGGTAATCGCGTCCGAACATTGTGAGCTGTAACCAGTTGTAGTTTTTGATACTTTTTCGTGCTTTAGTCACTGCCTTTTTAACTGGAATATTGCTAAGCGTATTTCGTCGAGTAATGTTATCTTGCAAGAGCTTCCTTAAGTCTGCAAGCTCATTTTCCAGTTTTTGAACTCTTAGTAAAATATAAGAACATCCAACGCAAGATTCGTCCTCGTAGCCAACGGATTTGGCTGCCATTACGCTTTTTGCGCGCTTTGCTGGTTTTTTGGTTACAAGTATAAACTGATTGAGTGCCAGTCGTGGATGTCGAAGCCAGCTCAACAGGCTTTCCTTTAAAGGAAGTTCCGTGACTGGTTCTGTTGCTAGCAAACAATTGTTTTGAGTCCATAAATGTTAAAACACTGCGTAAAAAGTATGTTCTCCTTTGAGCGTATAACGAAAAATTTCCGACTGGCTTTGGAGTATGGCGAGTATTTAATGCAATATGAGCAAAAATGTTTATACTTGTTCAAAAACGCTTTTGAAAAATACTATAAACGGTATGAAGGATATTCAGGAACGACTCAGCCGTTCGGAGATATCGAAGGTCCTGGATAACTTCAGATCTTCACGAGGTTGTACACGTTTGGTTCCCTGAGTGGTTCTCAGTTTTTTATTGGTGCAGAGCCTGCGCAGTCAACTTGAATAAGATGATAAACAAATTCCAATTTGATCCGTTTTATGCCGAATTTCGGCACAAGAAAGAATTCCAGATGAGCAGGAAGCAAGTAAGTACATGCAGTTGAAACAGTATTGTCCGGATCAGTCCTAGTGAAGTGGTAACGAAGATCAAATTGTCCAATTTGGAGAGCAAATAATTAGTGGTTATTTGCACACGACCTTTTAAGATCATTTACAATCGTTCTATGCATACTAGCTACTGTATGCTGGTTATATGCATAAGCAAGTTTTAAGTCGTCCGCATATAAAAATGTTTTAACTGACGTTGATATAGAGGATAAGTCGTGAATGTATATAAGAAATAGGAGGGGACCTAGGATCAGAGTTGATTGTGACTTTGTCCTCCTGTTGTGGTGTTTCCCCATTGCAGCTTGCCACGCGTTTGTTTCTTCGGATTCAACTACAGGCTCTTTATAACACCCAAGATAGCAGGATGAGATTTGTGGTTTGCTCTGGTCGTCCTCCGTAGGATTCAGAGACTGTGCTCCTGTTATCCGGTCGTTATGGGTAATCGCGTCCGAATATTGTGAGCTGTAACCAGTTGTAGTTTTGATACTTTTTCGTGCTTTAGTCACTGCCTTTTTAACTGGAATATTGCTAAGCGTATTTCGTCGAGTAATGTTATCTTGCAAGAGCTTCCTTAAGTCTGCAAGCTCATTTTTCCAGTTTTCTGAACTCTTAGTAAAATATAAGAACATCCAACGCAAGATTCGTCCTCGTAGCCAACGGATTTGGCTGCCATTACGCTTTTTGCGCGCTTTGCTGGTTTTTGGTTACAAGTATAAACTGATTGAGTGCCAGTCGTGGATGTCGAAGCCAGCTCAACAGGCTTTCCTTTAAAGGAAGTTCCGTGACTGGTTCTGTTGCTAGCAAACAATTGTTTTGAGTCCATAAATGTTAAAACACTGCGTAAAAGTATGTTCTCCTTTGAGCGTATAACGAAAATTTCCGACTGGCTTTGGAGTATGGCGAGTATTTAATGCAAAATGAGCAAAAATGTTTATACTTCAATTCAATTCAATTCAATTTATTGAGGGAAATAGGCATGGGCCTTTGAGTACCCTATTTGTAACGTAAAATTAAGTGCGGTATACAGAGAAACCGTGTGGGTTGCAAAGGTACAAATGGCGGTCATAAAATATGACAAGTGGTGCACGACTCTCGAGGGTTTAGATAAATTCCTCATCGCTCAGGCTCGTTGCGGAACATAAAACTGTCAAGGTTCCTTTTAAAGCTTTCCAGCGATGGTGACATCACAACGTCTTCAGGGGGGCATTCCATGGTTTAACCACTCTGACAGAGAAGGAGAACTTGCGCACATCCAGTCTCGCCTGCTGGACACGCAGTTTCATTGGGTGACCTCGGAGATGGGTCGTGGTGGCAAATTTAAAGAATTCCGAGAATTCCAGGCAAAAATCCAATCCCTTCACAATGCGAAATGTCTGCAGGAGATCACCACGCATTTGCCTTGTTCAAAAACGCTTTTGAAAAATACTATAAACGGTAGGAAGGATATTTAGGAACGACTCAGCCGTGCGGATATTTCGAAGGTCCTGGATAACTTCAGATCTTCAAGAGGTTGTACACGTTTGGTTCCCTGAGTGGTTGTCAGTTTTTATTGGTGCAGAGCCTGCGCAGTCAACTTGAAAAAGATGATAAACAAATTCCAATTTGATCCGTTTTATGACGAATTTCGGCACAAGAAAGAATTCCAGATGATCAGGAAGCAAATAAGTACATGCAGTTGAAACAGTATTGTCCGGAACAGTCCAAGTGAAGTGGTAACGAAGATCAAATTGTCCAAGTTGGAGAACAAATAATTGGTGGTGCTTATAGGGTCTTCAAGGTCATTGAGAAAGCTGCTCGGAAAAGATGAGGAAAATAAAAGGCTAATAGAATTGGTGGTAAGATAAATGTGCAGTCTTCGCTTGAATGTAGATAGACTAGTTAACGACCTAATTTCGATAGGAAAGTTATCCCAATTGAGGAAAAGCGGAAGGCACGTCGTTTGTAATTGCTTTCGAATTTAATCTCCTTGGAGTTAACGAAGTATTAGTCTGTACCATAGTGTAGAGGACAAGTTGTTTTGGATAAACTCTTGAGTGGATTGTCCAGTCTCTAAATATGGGAGTTATTTACTTGACTTGACGTTTTTGCGGCTATCCAAATATTCCTTCACTGAGGATTATTCTACGTTCCTGTCGTTATACCAACGGGAAATAAAAGCTGCAACGTTCACCTGCTTCCAACATTCAAGTCAGCGGTGTGCTGATTTCAATCGGCGAAAAGTCCCAAAAAAGACTGAGTCGTTGCATGCTTCTTAGAAGTCTGACTGCGGAATATTATTGCACCCTAGCCCATTCATTTAAGAATATTTATAAACCAAACGCATTCGCATGCAATCCTAAGAGGTTTTGAAAACACAAACGCTCAAAATTCATATGTGCGGAGAAAAACATTGATGCCATGGGTGGGAGTCAAAATCTTGTCGCAGAAACATGTCGCAACGCACCTCACCACTACGCTACATTCGCACGGAAAACTGGCAAACAAAATTGTATACAAACAGAAAAATATAGCAGGGGCAGATATTCTGTTACTACTTCTCCTCCTGCCACACGGGCAAAAAGCCTGATAACACTAATAAATGTCACCTTCGAGGACGAAAAGTGCATGAGCTTTAAAATCTCTTACAGAAATTCCTATTGATGGAGAAAAAGATAAGTAACTTGAAACAAAAATTGGCCGATCTAAAAGAGAGGGTTCATTGTTCACCCGACAAAAAGCACCCGTAAGACTGAGCATTCAAACAAAATAAATTACGTATGCAAATATATCTTCCTCGAGAATACCTAATGTAGAGCTTAAAGACATTGCGTCTACAGAGCTCAGTAAATCAGTTGAAATTTCCTTCCTTCGAAAGGGACATCAAACCAGCTCATGCCCCTTACTGATGTCATCCAGCTCAAACAGAAGCAGTTATGCTCTGGATACAAAAACATGTGCGGCGTCGTTGCTGGATGATCCAAACACGGGCGAAATCGAAAAGTTTGTCGAATTTTAAGGACAGAAAAGGAATAATTCGAAGTTGAAAAAGACCAAGATGCTTTCAAAAAAATGGTTAGAACTCCGAAACAAGCTCGTTCTTATCGATAGATGCTCAAGAGGAATCCTCTGTTGGTCATACTTGAGAAAGTGCAGGACAAATTGGCAAAGTTCCCAAAAGGGGTTCGCCATTAACTTTAGGAATCGGTGCTCGTACTGACGCAAATAACATCGTCAACCAGAGTATAATTCTTCCTGATACTGATGCTCTTTCAACAAATCAGAACACAAAGTCACCAAACAGACATTTCGACTGAAAATGCAATCTAGTTATTAAAGTGGCTCCCGAGTCACTTTCTCTGATTGCAAAGGAAAGGATAGAACATGACCTCGGTCTTCCGAACATACTCAAATTCCATTCTTCAAGATGGCGAATGTGTTACCGTGCACAAAGCATTCTGTTTTGGGAAAGCGGGTGTTTCACATGAATTTTCATCACCGAGGCCTCTTAAAAATCATTCTTGAAAATGATCTTCAGGCTTCACACCTCCTAGATAGGAGAATGGCTCTCCGTAACTCATACAGGGATGTGTTTTTTCAGCCGGATTACGAACCGATGGAAAGGCACAAAATGAGGATGCCGAGAACAGAACTGAAAAGGAGAACAGAACAAGGGGAAAAATGGCTCCAAATAAAGTACGGGGAAATAAAAGTGAAGAAGAGGTCTTTCTTGTGGCAGACAACGTACATCATAAAGGTGGGTCCTCACACAGTCGGGGGACACTAAATACGAAGTACCTAACTGTACAGAGCTCGAATAATAAAAGAAACGCTCTCCAGAACTCAGAGGACGACCACTTATCAGAACTCAGTGTGGGCGGGATGGACACCAGTTCATCTCGGAAAGCACTAACAGACTCTAGCATTCAAACACACGAAATGAGTAGAAGTCTATATAGAGGAGTTACCCAGTCTAAATTGAGATGTTTTTATACAAATGCTCAGAGTCTCCTTTCGAAAGTAGACGAACTCAAAGCGCTAGTCTCAGACCGAACCGCCGATGTCATTGCCACCACAGAAACATGCCTCAAAGCCAAAATCGCGGATAGCGAGGTTTCGATAAGTGGATACGAACTATTTCGAAGAGACCGAGAAAATAAACAGGGGGGTGGAGGAAAGTTAGCATAAATTGGCGGAAAAAGTGCATTTGAAAAAGGAATAAATGATTTCGAAAAACTGGTAACATAATTAGGAGCGTAAATTATTTGGGGATTTCGGCCACCTTTTGGGTTGGGAAGGATGCTAACATTAGCGTTCGTAGCTGTTGTAGATGCTGAGGGGTTAGCAGGTTTTTCATCGGTAATGACATTGCTGATTTTAATTCCTGGATTAGCCAATGATTCAGATTTACTAGGAGTTTGCTTAGGTTTAGTAGATTTGGCAGCTATAGCAGGCATAGTTTGCTTGGGATGAGAAAAGAAGTGGCTTTGACACAATTTCACTCAAACCAGGAAAAACGGTTAACGGGTGAAGATTCAACTGGAATCGAAATTCCTGTCGATCCGGAGGGCCGTGGGCTTTCATTAGCTTCAGGACAAACCTCTGAGTAAACTTTTGATATTGAAGGTGTAGACGAAGGCTTCTTGTTTGCTAATGAGGGTGAAACCCGACGTTCCATTGGGGTTTTATCCCTACAGATAAACAGCTTGTTTTTTTTCAAATATTGAGCTGAGCGCGCATGCTTAGAGAAAATAAGGTCAACTTCAATCGCTGAAAATTTTTTGACCAGAACTGGCGGGTTTTTGCTACGGGAAGACAACCTTTTAGCTTCAGCGACTTTAAAGTTAAAGCCGCATGAGTAAAGGAAATGAAATGCAACGTCCAGGGGGATTTTACTCTTGGGGACGTTTTTATAAAGAAAATTGAAACTTCTTTTATGTCGGTCAATTGACTCGGTACTGACAATGTTTATAAAAGGCTCTAGTTTCACGCATTGTTGAGAAGTGAGTGAAGACAACTTTCCCTCAAAAATAGTACCAAGGATAGTGTAGAGAGAACCATATTTAGACATAAAGGTATTAAAGTTTTCCAGGGCGTCAAGGTCTAATGTCTTCATGCTTAAGGAGGGTTGCTCTAATGGAAGTTTTACGCAACGAGGATGTTTGCGTCTAAGCACTGACTGGGGTTTCATATTGATTTTAAAATATAAGTATTTTTTCAATTCGATAATACGAAAGGAAAATTGGCACTAGTGACGTTTTGCGGAATAAAAGATGTAATATTTAAAATATGTGTCTTAAGCAAGGCACTGCAAGCAAATATCTGCTATGTAACGAGTTTAAGCTGAAAATAGAATTAGCGAAGAGGCTATGCAGGATGAAAAAATATATCAACTGGTATACCAGTAGTTGCAAATTATTATTCGCTGGAAATAAGGTAAACTTACAAAATTTCAACTTTATTTCTAGAATTAACCTTTATATTCCGTCCTTTTGACGTAAATCTGCGAGAACTTTAATGAGGCTATGTAGGGTGAAAAAAGTTTAAAAACTTTATCTTCATTCGGATGGGCCACGCCAAATAAGATCTCGTCTTGCGAAATACTTTGTTGTAAACTGAAAGTCGTAAACCAACCAGACCTCCATATTGCCGTGGTATATCAACCCCCAGGACAGCGAACGGACACGGACGAAGCACTCATCACAGAGGTTAAGCAAATCTGCCGTAGCAAACATTTATAAATACTTGGAGATTTCAACGCTCCCGATATCGATTAGGTGTCAATGTACTGCTCGCGATTGGAAAATTCATTCGAACAGAAATTACTTCAGTTGGTAAATGATGAGTTTCTTACCCAACATGTCACAATGAAGACGCGGTTCCGAAATGGGCAGCAGTCAAGCTGTTTGGATTTCGAAAAGGGTCCTCCTGGTATTTGAGGCAGTTCCCTTGATATTATAATGGTCTCTTATTATATATCCATCATCCTCTGCAGAGTCAATCTTTGCATTTACTTTTCGCCCCCCTCATTTTAAACTAGCATCGCCAAGTCTTGACAATCTTGGTACTTTCCTCCGCTTTTGCAACCCCGACGATGGTCTCCAGGTTCAGTTGAGGATCAAGGCGGGTTCTGATAGTTTTGCTTCTTTGATTGGGGGACTATGCAGTCGGCAAGGTCGCATCTCAATGATGATCTCATGACCTCTACTGTCCCGTCTTCGTTTTGACCCTGGTGTCCACGATGAGTCCGTCCTCTCTCACCTCCACTGGTGGTTACAAACAGTAGCTCTGACTGCTATATTATCTCTCACACGACAAGGAGCGTTCCGAACCCTCATACGTTGTCAGCATCATCACAGATCTATCCCATTGCATTTAGCTATTAATGTTTTAGTGAAGCAGTTTTTTTCTCCTATTTTTTTAAAATTGGCGGCTCGCTGAACTCCGCCTCCAATTTACCGTAGGAGTTTTTTTACTGCTTCTTTTCTAGTTCACCGTTTATGTTAAAGATTGTTGTCTATTGTTTTAAAAATGGCAAATCGTTCTGAATCGGATATGCCTACCATAATGTTAATTTCTGCTGTTAATATGGCTGCTCACATAGAGCAGCAATTATCCACTTTGTATTTATTTAAACCGCGATACTAAGTTTGAAATTACGAGGCTCTCTGGGCCTTAAATATACAATTTATTTATTTATTTATTTATAATCATTAGTAGAGACGACAATTGCATCCTTGCATTAAGTTCTTACGTGCCGCTTGGACGAAGTGATCATTGTGTTCTTGCTTGGGAGTACAGTCATTTTTCTGTACCCAAACGTCGTGCAGTTAGGCAGAGAAATGTATGGAAAGGGGATTATCCCAAAATGAAAGAATTACTGAATGGGATAGACTGGAGCCCTGCACATGTACCTGACCCAAATGCTGCCTGGTTCTTCATTAGTGACTTGATTCAGCAGTTGGTAGAGAAATTTTGCCCACTTAAAAGGCGAAGTTGCGTCTCCCGACCCGAGTGGGTGACATCGGAAATAAAAAGGAATCTCAAGAAGAAAAGAAGACTGTGGAGAACATATGCCAGATATCAACAACGCGAACATTGTTCCGCTTTTAAGAAACAGCGAAATCGGTGTCGGAATCTTCTGAGAAAAGAAAAGATCAGCCTTTGAGTCAGAAATAGTTAAAGACATACCAAGAAATTCGAAAATGTTTTATGCTTACGTTAATAAGGCAAAACGAAATCGCGACTGCATTCCTTGTCTTATAGACAATCAGGGAAACAGGTTAACTGATAACTCTGATAAGACCTGCCTCTTATCCAATTTCTTTATGTCCGTGTATACCGAGGAACCATTTTTTGACGAGGATGAATACTACAGTACTGCCACATCTACAAACAAAATAAGCACGGTGTCGTTCCCAATGGACACAGTAAGAAAAACTCTGAAACAGCTACAGCCCACTAATCACCTGGCCCAGATGGTATATCCGCAAAAGTTCTCAATGAACTCACAGAACAGCTGGCCTCTCCGCTCTCCAAGATATTTGAAAGTTCGATGGAGGCGGGGGCTCTGCCTACCGAGTGGAAGATAGCCAACCTAACACCTATCTATAAAGGAGGACATCACCAAACAGTTTCTGACCAGTCAGCCTCTCAAGTATCTGTTGCAAAATGATGGAGAAGATAATCAAAACGGAACTTATGAGGCATCTTGAAGAGAATAACTTGCTTAGTTCATATCAACATGGATTTCAAAGTGGTCGATCCTGCCTCACAAACTTGTCAATTTTATGGGCCCAACTGCGTCTCCTCTAACGTCAAGGTCGTATGTCTTTTCGGTTTCGTGATGATTTTCGGTAACTCTGGTTTCTTTAGTGAGAACGCTGGGCGTTACGGAATCAGTTCTGACATCTCTTTGGGCAATTGGTTCCCTGATGGTTTTGGCGTTAGTGAGGTGGCTGCCGTTGTCCCTCAGAACAATCGGTTGGTTCAATGGAAAATTCGTATTCTTTTTGAACTACCTTCCCCTTGAAAATAGCCAGATTGTGTTCGCCAGCCTTCAGTCTTGATTGTAGTTCCAAGACAAGTTCCCGGCGTTTCAGCCTTTCCGCAGGGGAGTAGTCCGGTTGAAAAAAACCTCTTTATGCGAGTGACGTAGGTTAGTTTTTTTGGATAGGATCGCTTTGATTTGGTCTTTGCTCTCTAGCATTATTTTCAGCGGTCGCGGTCGCGGCGTTCCCTTAGGCTGTCTTCAGACTTTTTGCCGATCCGGAATGCTTTAATAACTTTTTACTTCCACGCCCGGTGGGAGCAACTGGTTTAGGAGGCCATTAAACGAAGCAAGGTCTTCGGTGACACGGTCTTCTGGTCGGACTGCAGTTGACTCGTGCAAACCCTGAATAACTAAACACTGTTGTCGATCCTGGTACTTGGAATTTTCGCTTCCTCCTGAGTTCTCCTTAGGGGCACGAGAACGGTTTACAGAGCTCTCGTTGGGATTAAGTCTACCTCTGACCAAACTCTCATCTGAAGGCTTCAATGGATCCATCAGAGTTGATTGTGACTTTGTCCTCCTGTTTTGGTGTTTCCCCATTGCAGCTTGCCACTCGTTTGTTTCTTCGGATTCAACTACGGGCTCTTTATAACACCCAAGATAGCAGGATGAGATTTGTGGTTTGCTCTGGTCATCGTCCGTAGGATTCAGAGACTGTGCTCCTGTTATCCGGTCGTTAAGGGTAATCGCGTCCGAACATTGTGAGCTGTAACCAGTTGTAGTTTTTGATACTTTTCGTGCTTTAGTCACTGCCTTTTTAACTGGAATAATGCTAAGCATATTTCGTCGAGTAATGTTATCTTGCAAGAGCTTCATTAAGTCTGCAAGCTCATTTTCCAGTTTTTGAACTCTTAGTAAAATATAAGAACATCCAACGCAAGATTCGTCCTCGTAGCCAACGGATTTGGCTGCCATTACGCTTTTTGCGCGCTTTGCTGGTTTTTGGTTACAAGTATAAACTGATTGAGTGCCAGTCGTGGATGTCGAAGCCAGCTCAACAGGCTTTCCTTTAAAGGAAGTTCCGTGACTGGTTCTGTTGCTAGCAAACAATTGTTTTGAGTCCATAAATGTTAAAACACTGGGAAAAAGTATGTTCTCCTTTGAGCGAATAACGAAAATTTCCGACTGGCTTTGGAGTATGGCGAGTATTTAATGCAATATGAGCAAAAATGTTTATACTTGTTCAAAAACGCTTTTGAAAAATACTATAAACGGTATGAAGGATATTCAGGAACGACTCAGCCGTTCGGAGATATCGAAGGTCCTGGATAACTTCAGATCTTCACGAGGTTGTACACGTTTGGTTCCCTGAGTGGTTCTCAGTTTTTATTGGTGCAGAGCCTGCGCAGTCAACTTGAATAAGATGATAAACAAATTCCAATTTGATCCGTTTTTTGACGAATTTCGGCACAAAAAAGAATTCCAGATGAGCAGGAAGCAAGTAAGTACATGCAGTTGAAACAGTATTGTCCGGATCAGTCCTAGTGAAGTGGTAACGAAGATCAAATTGTCCAAGTTGGAGAGCAAATAATTGGTGGTTATTTGCACACGGACTACAGAACTGATTCGTGTGCAATTAACAGCAAAATATTTTGTCAAAGTTTTGCAAGTTCAAAAGTTATCCAGATTCCTCGGGACCTGTAAAATGATGGAGTCGTTTCTAAAGATCCCTCATACGTTTTATCAAGTTCTTTTGGTTAACTATAAAGCAATAGAAGTACTCATTTGCTTGAAATACTTATCAAATTTCATGAATGATGGACAGTGAGAATTTTGACGTAATTGCACGCAAAGCAGCGGCACTAATCTTTCTCAGTTTTTTGCCTCCAAATATGCTTTCATCTGGAATAATCTTCCACTGGAAATTATGTTGTCGTCTACATTAGCTATTTTTCAAAAATTACGCAAATATTTAACTTCGGAAGATATAAGTCCTTATTGTCTGTTTCCTTCCCAAACTCGCAAATTTTGGATTTCGAAAAGAGTTCTCCTGGTATTTGAGGCAGCTCCCTTGATATTATATTGGTCTCTAATTATATTTCCATCATCCTCTGCAGAGTCAATCTTCATATTCACCTTTGTGTCCCCCCTTTAAAACAAGCATCACCAACTCTTGATAACCTTGATACCTTCCCTCCGATTTTGCAACCCTGACGATGGTCTCCAGGTTCAGGTGATGATCGAGGCGGGTTCTGATGGTTTCGCCTCTTTGTTGGTGGACCATACAGTCAGCAAGGTCGCATCTCGATGATGATTTCATGACCTCCACTGTCCACTCTTCGTTTCGATCCTGTTGTCCACGATGAGTTCCTCCTCTCTCACCTCCATTGGTGGTTAAAAACAGTAGCTCTGACTGCTATATTATCTCTCACACGACAAGGAGCGTTCCGAACCCTCATACGTTCTCAAAAAATCACAATACTATCCCATTGCATCTATGTATTAATTTTTTACTGAAGTAGTTTTTTCTCCTATTTTTGTAAATTGGCAGCTCGCCAAACTCCGCCTTCGATTAAACCGTAGGAGATTTTTTACTGCTTCTTTTCTAATTCGCCGTTTATGTCAAAGATTTTTGACTTTTGTTTTAGAAATGGTAAATCGTTCCGAATCGGATATGCATACCATATTATTCATTTCTGCTGTTAATATGGCTGCTCACATAGTGCAGCAATTATCCACTTTGTATTTATTTATACGGCGATACTAAGTTTGAAATGACGAAGCTCTCTGGGTCTTAAATATACAATTTATACATTTATGTATTCTTCAGAATCCTGGGCTCGCTCTCTTATTTCTGACTCAACGCTTGCTATAGATAATTTCAATTTGTACCGACAAGACCGCGCTGAAAAACGTGGCGGTGGTTGCCTCCTTTATATTAAGTCATCCTTTGTACATTTCCCTTTTCAGCTGAGAATTTCGTCCTTTTCT
>WEDG01006607.1:0-34245 GCA_017591395.1 Schistocephalus solidus
CGGATTATTCCGGATTATTCGGAGCCATGATTCCTCCCTGAGATCGGAGAATTTCTTCGAGTTTGCCTGCAAAACTCATCTGCGTGGTCATCATTACAAGGTCAATAGCGAACGAATGCGATTGAACCTCAGAAAGTTTTTTTTAGCCAACGAGTGGTATGAACTTGGAACTCGTTACCAAGCCAGACGCTTTCCTCTGACAGCATTTCTGATTTTAAAAGAAGGCTTGATGGCATAATATTTGTCAAAAGACGGCTCTCATAACATGATTACTAAAAACCAGCCTTTCAAAATCTTTTGGGCTCTACTTTTCTTTCACAATGTTTCGCCTATGGCTGTGAAAACACATTTGAAGTTATTTTATGCTTTGACTTAAACATTTTTAAATGTACACCATTTTTGATATTGACTGTACGCATGCAATGACAGTTTTAGATTAATAGGGTCATGAAGGGCAATGCCTGTCACCCTTCAAAGTATACAAAAAAAATCAAGTTCAGCCTGCCTGGCTTCATAAGGCAGATGAATAAAATTATTTACCATCTTCGTAGCCCTCGCCTGCACGTGTTCCAGCTGTAAATAATCCTGTTTTAACCATGGAAGCCAGACCTGGACGGCAGTATCCAAGTAATATCAGGCGAATGCCCAAAAGTGTTTCCGCATAGTTCATTATTAATCTGCACAAATCCTCGTCTAAGTGTGAATAACACCTGTGTCGTGCGTATTTCTGTCCTTAAGCACTGTGAAGATGATAAGAGTGAGGAGTTTATTAGAACACCGAGGTCCTTTTGTTCCTCAACATCTGAAAGGGAATGCTGATTGAGAAGGCAATTGTAGGAATCCTCCACTTCACTGGTCCTTCTGGTATGGAGTCTTTGGAACACACTCATCTGCGTGGTCATCCTTACAAGGTTAATAGCGAACGCACGCGATTGAACCTCAGAGAGTTTGTTTCAGCCAACGAGTGGTACGACCTTGGAACTCGTTACCAAGCGAGACGGTTACCTCTGACAGCATTACTGATTTTAAAAGAAGGCTTGATAGCATTATATTTGACAAAAGACGACTTTCACAACATGATTACTTAAAACCAGCCTTTTAAAATCTTTCGGGCTCTACTTTTTTCCACAATGTTTCGCCTATGGCTGTGAAAACGCATTTGATGTTATGTTATGCTTTGACACAACATTTTTAAATGTTCACCATTTTATATTGACTGTACACATGCAATGATAACTTGACATTAATAGGGTCATCAAGGGCAATGCCTGTAACCCTTCAAAAAAAAATATATATACTTCCTAACGTTAAAACTTAAGAGCCAACAAGCAGACCTGCTGTGAAGTTGGTTCAGACTCTCTTGAAGGGTGTTGTGTCGGCGTCAGGTTTAGTGACTCTCCACCGTTTAACATCGTCAGCAAACATGAAGGCACTGCAACCCAGGTCATCAACACAGCCGTTTATGTAGACTAGGAAGGGCAATTTCCTTAATGCGGAGCCATGGGGTGACCACTAAGAACAGGGGTTTGGATTGATTTCAAGGCATCGAGGCACACCCTGTGAGAAAAGCGGCCATCCATGCCAGCACCTCTCCCATTACTCTTAATTTCAGATAATTTATAGATTATACGTTTGTGTGGGACGCTGTTGAATGCCTTCTTTAAATCAGTGTAGATGACGTCAAGCCTAACATTTTCATCTAGTGCGCGAGTTCATCGCTTTTTCAAGAGCAATTAAGTGGAAAGACAAGATTGGCTCTGTCTGAAGCCGTGTTGGAGCTCTAAAAATGAGTTTTTCTCATCCAGGAACTTCAGTGTTGCTTTCCGTAAGTATAGGTTTCATTACTTTACGGCAAATACAGGTAAGGCTGACTGGCTGATAATTGTTGACATTAGATCGAGTCCCACTCATGTATCTCTGGTATCAATTTGCTGTCTCCATTCGCATGACAATTTCCCTATTTCAACTGATGAATGGAAAATGTGCGCTCGTGGTTTGGGAGTTCGCTAGCCAATTCTCTCAAGAACACTGCCGGTATATTGTTCGGAACAGATGACGTTTCTTCCTTGAGATACTGCAGCTCTCTTTCCATGACAGATGTCAAGTATATTTGTATATTTTGAAGGGTTACAGGCATTGCCCTTAATGACCCTATTAATGTTAAGTTATAATTGCATGTGTACAGTCAATATAAAATGTTGTACATTTTAAAATGTTTGAGTCAAAGCATAAGATAACTTCAAATGCGTTTTCACAGCCATAGGCGAAACATTGTGGAAGAAAAGTAGAGCCCGAAAGATTTTAAAAGGCTGGTTTTAAGAAATCATGCTGTGACAGTCGTCTTTTGTCAAATACAATGCAATCAAGCCTTCTTTTAAAATCAATAATGCTTTCAGAGGTAACAATCTCGCTTGGTAACGAGTTCCAAGGTCGAACCACTCGTTGGCTGAAACAAAACTTTCTGAGGTTCAATCGCGTGCGTTCGCTATTAACCTTGTAAGGATGACCACGCAGATGCGTTGTGCAGGCAAAGTCGAAGAAATCCTCCGATCTCAGGGTGGAATCATGGCCCCGGATAATCCGGAATGTCCAGAGCAGGCTACACCGTAAGTGCCTGTAGGAAAGAGAAAATAAGTCAAGCTTTTTCAATCTGTCTTGGTACGGTAAAGTCTTAAGACCGTCAACCATCTTCGTTGCTCTCCGTTGCACCTGTTCGAGGAGGTCAACATCTTTCTTCATCCACGGTATCCAAGCTGGTACTCCGTAATCTACATGTGGTCTCACAAAGGCGCCATTGACTTTTCCGAATAGATCAGGTGGGAATATTTTAAACGCACGTCTGATCCAATGTAGTGTACATGTTGCCTTCTGGACTGTTTTTTCAATTCAATTCAATTCAATTTATTGAGGGAAATAGGCATGGGCCTTTGAGTACCCTATTTGTAACGTAAAATTAAGTGCGGTATACAGAGAAACCGTGTGGGTTGCCAAGGTACAAATGGCGGTCATAAAATTTGACAAGTGGTGCACGACTCTCGAGGGTTAAGATAAATGCCTCATCGCTCAGGCTCGTTGCGGAACATAAAACTGTCAAGGTTCCTTTTAAAGCTTTCCAGCGATGGTGACATCACAACGTCTTCAGGGAGGGCATTCCATGGTTTTAACCACTCTGACAGAGAAGGAGAACTTGCGCACATCCAGTCTCGCCTGCTGGACACGCAGTTTCAATGGGTGACCTCGGAGATGGGTCGTGGTGGCAAATTCAAAGAAGTCCGAGAATTCCAGGCAACAATCCAATCCCTTCACAATGCGGAATGTCTGCAGGAGATCACCACGCATTTGCCTATAACTCAAAGGGAACAGATTAAGATTCATTAGGCGGGTGGGATATGGCAAGGAGCTTTGACTTCTAACCATTTTGGTGGCTTTCCTCTGGACTCTTTCGAGGCAGTTCTGATCTTGAACTGTCCAGGGTTTCCAGGCGTGCATAGCATATTCCAAATCTGGCCTAATGAATGTTCCAAAGGTCTTAGCAAAAAGATCTTCATCGAAATCCAAAAAGGCTCGTCTGATGGCATGCAACACCGAAATTGCCCTCTTCGCCACTTTCGAGCAGTGAGACGATGGTTTTAAGGTGGTGATCATCAGCACACCAAGGTCCTTTTGGGTTTCCACGTCTTTTAAGGCTTCACCGTTGAGAAAGTAACTTCTACTTTCGGCAGATCCAGACGGGTTGCCTTAGCGAAGTATTGTACACTTATCGACGTTGAACCGCAAAAGCCAATGATTCGACCACTCCTCCAACCGAGTTAGGTTGATCTGCAGTTTATCTTCGTCAGCAGGGCTCTGGATTACATTCCAGATTTTAATGTCGTCGGCAAACATTGCTGCTTCACAGTCGAGATTTCTGACACAATCGTTCACGTATATTAAAAACAGTATTGGCCCTAGTACTGAACCCTGAGGAACCCCACTCTCGACCGCAGCAGACCTTGACCTCTCTTGGCCGATGCACACAACCTGGCGCCGACCCACGAGGAAGTTTTTCGATCCACTTGAGGAGGTTACCTCTGATTCCAATTCTTTCTAGCTTGTAAAGCAGTCTCTCGTGCGGCACAGTATCGAAGGCCTTTTTGAAAGTCAATGAAGGCAATGTGAACCGCGTGTCTATCTTCAAGTGCTTGGGTCCACCTCTGGAGCGAATACAGCAAATTCGTTGTGCATGATCTTCCTTTTCTGAACCCGTGTTGACAGCTTGATAACAAATTATGAGTCTCTAGGAATTTCACCAATTCGCTCTTGATGATCCTTTCCATAATCTTACCAAGGATGCATGTTAAGCTTATGGGCCTGTAGTTTGTCACTGACGCCCGGCTACCGCTTTTGTACAAGGGGAGTTATATGTGCCAGCTTCCAATCGAAAGGAAGTGTTCCGGAGTCAAAGGACTTTTGAAAGAGCACTGACAAAGGTGCGGAAAGTTCATTTGCGAGTTCTTTCAGAAGCTTGGGTGGAAGCTCGTCTGGTCCTGGGGATTTCGACTCTTTTAGTTCTTTTAATTCCTTTTGGATTCAGAAATTCTTACAGTGTTCTGAGGGCATCAAATTCACAGTTGTCAACATGCCCAGATCTTTGTATGTTTCGACCTCTTTTAATGCAGTGCCATTTATAAAGTACTGGTGTCTCAGAGATACTTTTCGACCGGCGCTTAGATGTAGGATCCGCACTTGGATACATTAAACTTAAGAAGCCACTTAGCCGACCAGGCACTGAGTTTGTCGATATTCGATTGTAACCCTTTTGCGTCATCAGCGCAGCTGACTTCAGTCCATGTTTTAATGTCATCTGCAAACATGACAGCTTCACAATCTAGGTCCTTGAGACAGTCGTTCACGTAGATTAGGAAGAGTAGGGGGCCCAAAACAGAACCCTGTGGAACACCACTTTCTACTTTTACCCATTCTGAGCTAGAGTTTCCAACAACAACTCTCTGTACTCTGAAAGACAAGAAACTCTTGATCCAATTTAAAAGTTTTCCTTGAATTCCTACGTTCCAAATCTTCTGCAAAAGAAGCACGTGTGGTACACTATCAAAGGCTTTTTTGAAGTCAAAAAATACAACATCTACTGCATGACCCTTATCTGTGGCCTTTTGTCCATTTCTCGTGCGACTGAAGGGCACTCGTGAGACAGGAACGTCCTGGACGGAAGCCGTGTTGGGCATCGCATAGGATTTGGTTGTTTTCCAGATAGCGCATTAAATGCCTCTTGATAATACGCTCCATTATTTTGCATGCTATGCAAGTTAAACTGACAGGGCGGTAATTTTCACAGTCGATTCGTGAACCTCCTTTATAGATCGGGGCGATGAATGCGCATTTCCATTCTTCCGGGAGTTTGCTTTCTTCAAAGGACTTTTGGAATATGATGGACAGTGGTATACACAGTTCGTTAGCAAGTTCTCTTAGGGCTAATGCAGGAATTCTATCCGGCCCAGGTGACTTGGCTGGTTTTATACGGAGTAATTCGGTTTTAAATACGGTCGGTGAAAAAGTCTAGGTCTAGGTCCTCCGTTGTGGATGAGGAGGAGATGGAGGAGTAAGGTGAAGGGGGGGTACACATTGGTTGACAAACTGTTTGAATAGCAGCAAAATTATTAGGCTCTCTAGTGAAGACGGTCTGGAAGAATTTGGAAAGAAGGGATGCTTTAACCTGGTCATCGGTCTCCAGTTTTCCGTCTGCAGACCTAAGGGCAGGTATCATCTCCTGAATTCTCTTTGTAATCCGTATGTAGCCATATAGCATTTTGGGGTGTTCCAACGATTTTTGCAGTATGTTTAGCTCAAACTTTCTCCGCAGCTTAGTAGCCTCACATTTACAAACGTTGCGTTGTTGCTTATATTCCCGTAAGTGAGCATCGGAGCTGGTTTGTCTGTAACGCCTCCAGAAGCGATTTCTATTTTGAAAGAGGCCTGCAAATTTGAGTCTATCCACTTTGGGCGGTTAGTGGTTGTCTTTTTCCTGAGAGGACAGTTGAGGTAAACAATCCTTTTCAATAACGAACTCAATGTCGTCCAATCCTTATTGGTTTCACCATGTAGTTCTGTTTCCCAGGATATCTCTGACAGTTGTCTTCTCATAAGTGAGTAGTCCCCCTTTCAAATGTTTCTTACCCAAGTATCGGGTAAATTTGGTTTGGAAAACAGTGAGTACTCGAAGCACAGCGTAATGTGATCACTTGAACCTAATGGCGGTCGATCCTGTAGGTCTAGCACATTTTCCTCGTCTCGGGTAAAAATCAGGTCAAGACAGTTTGATTGTTGTCCTTCTCTCGTCCGTGTTCCAAAGGTGACGTACTGAGAGAGAAGTTTGTCTGTTGCCCATTGTAGTAGTTTGTGGTTGAAGTTATCTGGCATTCCCGGCGCAGTCCATGTTTTCCAGTCAATATCAGGAGCGTTAAAATCCCCAACAATGAGGACAGCTTTCTTCTCGCTGGCTTTGTAGAGTTCCGTTATGAGAATGAGATCCTGATCAGAAGTCTGATAAGGCGAACGGTACACAACCGATATCGTCAGTGGTCTAGAATACTTAGCAGATATAGTAATGCTTAAGACTTCCACATCGCGTAATGGAATATGTATGTCAGCCATTGCGGTCAGCTTGCGAGTGACATAAACTATGACTCCTCCTCCTCGACTTGGTCTATCTCTCCTGAAGTGCTGATATCCTCTGAGGGATATTTCGGAATCAGTTATTTTTGCAGTAAGCCACGTTTCAGTGAAAGCCATAACGTCTGGTTTTATTTCGTCAACAACGTTTCTTAGGTCATCCAGCTTGTTGAACAGGCTTTGTACATTTGCGGAGATGACTTTCAATGATCGATTCGTCAAGGAGACCCAGCCTTCATTGTTACAGGTTTTAGCCACAGGAATGACCCATTTATGTGGACTATTTTGACCGTCTTTGATTTTCAGCCGTTTCTCTCCTCTGCCAATTCTCTCCATCAATTATTTCCGAAGTTCCCTCATTTTCAGCCGTTCCCTCGGCTCGTAATCCGGCTGAAAAAACACTTTTTTGTGCGATCCCCGTAAGTTCCTTCTTCAGGAAGCCTATATACCCAAGCGCTGTTCAGACAAGTACAACAGCATTGTTGACATTTGCGAACTGAAGTTCAGTTTTTCTAGTGAATACCGAGGGGAAGAACCGAACCAAGTGCTCGGCTTTTTCACCATTTTCAACGTATCCTACGCATTAGCATCCTTAAGTCCTGCGACTGGGTCCTTGTTTTTTGTCGACTATTAAAATAGAGGAATAAAAATTTGGGCGTTTTTTCAGTCTGTTTAATAATTCTGGATTCATAGATCTTCCTTGCATGACAGATCAATTTTTGTCCACATTTCGCTGGCGACGAAATTCCTGGAGGTGAACTGGTGACCGAGGTTCCCTAAAATACCTTCCATTTTTATTTTTCTTCTTTAACTGCCAGTTACGTTCTCTTGTTAACCAGGCAAGGCAACTAGTCGTTTTTTGTACCTTCATTTGACAAAAGCCCTCAAGTAAATTGAGTAAAATCGTCTTAACCGATTGCAGTCATCCTCTGGGTTCCACGTGGGCAAACATTCCCAATTCACGGAAATCAATACGTTCTTAAAAGTATCAGAATCTGCCTTTTTGTATATTTCGTTTGCTTTCCATTCTCTTCTGGCGTTCAAAATAGAGGTAGTAATTCCACAGCAGCGTGATATAGACACTACTGCTGAGAGGTGAACTGGAATGCACTTCGGCAATTTTATAGAAGTGATTCAAGCAATTGGCTCTTTGGTTCTCTCTAAATTTAACAAAGGGCATGATTCAACCTTCCATCACTAAAAGAAAGCAGGATTCAGAAACGAGTTTTTTTCCCTGACAGATCATTTTGTCTGGTAGTTCAGGGAGTCTCAGAGGCTACTGGGGAAACGCCAAAAGAAAGGGTAAAACAGGATCTGCTGATATTTCAAAATTTATTGAATGATACGCAAGAAACTGGTGTGACAGTCGACATCAAAAAGATCTTTCGATTGGGGCCTCTCGTTACAAATGAAACGCATGAGGTTCGACCAAGACCATTAAAAGTCGTCTTTGGGAGCAAACAGCAGGAAGATCTATTGCTCTCTCGAAAGTCCCGACTACGAAAGAATCATCGTGGAGTTTTTTTCCAGCCGGATTACTCTCCCACCGATCGGATGAAAATGAGGACACTGGTAGCAGAATTGAAAAGACTTCAATACGAGGGGGAACAAAACTTGAAAATTGTAGACAACAAAATAGTCAAAACGGTGCGCTCGTTTTTATGGGAAGTTCCGGTGAAATTGACGGCAACCACGCCGGTCAAAAGCCCTACCAAATGCCTATAGATTTGAACCCAGACAGGAGACTGGATATATCTTGTGAAATATCCAGCAAAAATCGCCATGTGGAAGAAGAACCAAAAATCTTCAGAAATCGAGGGAAGAAAACAAAATTAAAATGATGTACACAAATGTGCAGAGTCTATTGAACAAAATGGATGAAATTAAACTGGTCGTGGACCATTTACAGCCTGACTTCATAGCTCTAACTAAAACATGGTTAAATGAACAAATCGCAGACACAGAAGTCAGAATAGACGGTTTTCAGCTTATCCGCGTGGATAGAAACGGACGTAGGGGTGGTGGAATCGCAATGCTTATGCAAGAAGGCATTAACTTTATTCCGGATGGGCCCTCGCCAAGTAGGATCTCGTCTTGCGAAATACTTTGTTGTAAACTGAAAGTCCCAAACCAACCAGACCTCCATATTGCCGTGGTATATCGACCCCCAGGACAGCGAACGGACACGGACGAAGCACTCATCACAGAGGTAAAGCAAATCTGCCGTAGCAAACACTTATTAATACTTGGAGATTTCAACGCTCCCAATATCGATTGGGTGTCAATGTACTGCTCGTGATCAGAAATTTCATTCGAACAGAAATTACTACACTTGGTAAATGACGAGTTTCTTACTCAACATGTCACAATGAAGACGCGGTTCCGAAATGGGCTGCAGTCAAGCTGTTTAGATCTAATCATTAGTAGAGACGACAATTGCATCCTTGCATTAAGTTCTTACGTGCCGCTTGGACGAAGTGATCATTGTGTTCTTGCTTGGGAGTACAGTCATTTTTCAGAACCCAAATGTCATGCAGTTAGGCAGAGAAATGTATGGAAAGGGGATTATCCCAAAATGAAAGAATTACTGAATGGGATAGACTGGAGCCCTGCACATGAACCTGACCCAAATGCTGCCTGGTTCTTCATTAGTAAATTGATTCAGCAGTTGGTAGAGAAATTCTGCCCACTTAAAAGGCGATCGTGCGTCTCCCGACCCGAGTGGGTGACATCGGAAATAAAAAGAAATCTCAAGAAGAAAAGAAGACTGTGGAGAACATATGCCAGATATCAACAACCCGAAAATTTTTCCGCTTTTAAGAAACAGCGAAATCGGTGTCGGAATCTTCTGAGAAAAGAAAGATCAGCCTTTGAGTCGGAAATAGTCAAAGACATACCAAGAAATTCTAAAAGGTTTTATGCTTACGTTAATAAGGCAAAACGAAATCGCAACTGCATTCCTTGTCTTAAAGACAATCAGGGAAACAGGTTAACTGATAACTCTGATAAGACCAGCCTCTTATCCAATTTCTTTATGTCCGTGTATACCGAGGAACCACCTTTTGATGAGGACGAATACTACAGTACTGCCACATCTACAAACAAAATAAGCATGGTGTCGTTCCCAATGGACACAGTAAGAAAAACTCTGAAACAGCTACAGCCCACTAAATCACCTGGCCCAGATGGTTTATCTGCAAAAGTTCTCAATGAACTCACAGACCAGCTGGCCTCTCCGCTCTCCAAGATATTTGAAAGTTCGATGGAGGCGGGGGCTCTGCCTACCGAGTGGAAGATAGCCAACATAACCCCTATCTATAAAGGAGGAGAAAGGACATCACCAAACAGTTTCCGACCAGTCAGCCTCACAAGTATCTGTTGCAAAATGATGGAGAAGATAATCAAAACGGAACTGATGAGACCTCTTGAAGAGAATAACTTGCTAAGTTCATATCAACATGGATTTCGAAGTGGTCGATCCTGCCTCACAAACCTGCTCACATCCATGGACAGTTGGACAAAATCATTAGAAATGGGTTTGTCAGTTGATGCGGTCTACATTGACTTAAGCAAAGCCTTTGACAGGGTTCCACACAAACGTCTGATCTTTAAGCTCCGTCAAATGGGTGTGACTGGCAACCTACTCAAATGGTTGGCCGACTTTCTCACAGACAGGCGCCAGCGTGTTTGTAGCGGAGACGCCAAGTTTCACTGGGAAACCGTTCACAGTGGAGTTCCGCAGGGCAGCATTCTGGGTCCCATTTTGTTTCTGATATACGTAAACGACTGCCTGGATTGTCTGACATGCGAGAAGGTGATGTTCGCTGACGAGTTGAAGTTATGGAACTTGATTGAAAAACCGGATGATGCGCGGAAATTACAACAAAACTTAGATCGCTTGCAAACATGGTGTGATGAGTGGCTGTCGAACCTTAATCTTAACAAATGCCAAATAATCCGACTGCGGTCTAGTTCCAGAATGATGATTAGGTTTGAATACCAGTACTTCATCAGTGGTCACCAACTCCAGGAGGTAAATATTCTAAAGGACTTGGGTATATGGATAACACCAACTCTCAAACCATCGTTGCACTGTGCAAATATCGCAAAGAAAGCTATGTGTATTTTAGGCGCAATCAGGAGGTCCTTCGTTAATTTTGACGGAGAGCTTTTTGGGCGCGTGTTTGGAACATTTATCCGGCCGGTGTTGGAATATTGCGTTCAGGCGTGGCGCCCTTGAACGAAACATGACTACGCTCTGCTGGAGAAAGTTCAACGGAGGCAACGAAACTAGTCAAAGGATTGGAATGCCTACCCTACGAGGGCCGCCTAGATAGACTTAAAGTTTTTCCTCTCTCTTATAGGCAAAACAGAGGGGATATGATCTTAGTCTTCAAACTTGTCAGAGGAGTTGATTGTGCTCTTCAGATGGCCAACTTTTTTGAATTGGCAAACATGACAAGTCTCCGAGGTCACCAATACAAACTGAAAAGAAATCATGCCAAACTTGAAGCGCGGGCCAACTTCTTTTCCCAACGGGTGATTGACGAATGGAACAAACTGCCAGCCTCAGTTGTTCAGGCTGAAAGCGTAGAAATGTTTAAAAGAAGACTTGATGCATTTTTACTTGATGAACATATATTTAGTCGACAGCAATGATCGATATACTAAAACGACTATCGCCATGTAACATTTGCTTGTTTTGCTACTGTCTATCTGTAAATAGGGTTTTCAAAGGCTCTGCCTATCTCCCTTATATATACTAAATTATACTGAATTAAATGTCACTGGTGACTAAGACTTCCTTCCCAGAGGTTGATCACGAGTGAGGTCAATAAGCTTGCGGCCAAATGAATTTGATGAACCGTCAACTGGCAGATTTACCCAGTCTATTGCAGGTGCGTTGAAACCTGCAGCTTTAAGAACTTTCTGGTGGCTTTCTACTTCCTTGACCAAATGAATGAGTGACTCATCAGCTGCACTCGGAAGGTTTGGTGGACTGTATATGGTCAGGAATTGTAGTTTTTTGTGAATTTTTTTATCTTCATCCAGATATATTTATATTCAAAGAGAAGGTTGTGCACTCTTCCGACTGCCGTGATTCATGTCGTTCCATATACGACCACTCCACCACCTTGTCCATTTTGACGGTCTCTGTGAAAGAGTTGGTATCCTTCTATGGACACCTCGGCATCCACGATTTTGGTTTTGAGCCACATTTCCGTTATGGTAACGATATTGGAGTTCCTTGATTTTCGAAAGAAGACTTTGAGCATTTGCATGCAAAAATCTCGATGTAGACTGGGTAACACCGTTAGATAGGCGTCAACCCCTTCCGTGGGATTGAATGCTATAATATCTCAGTGCTGACCAAAATGAACTGGTATTAATAACGCCCAGGCTGATTTCTGGGCCTTATATATACAATTTATTTATTTATTTCCGTGTGAATGTGGCTTCGAGGTTAGAGACGTCGGTTTCCTTCTTACAGGTTGTTATACGTTTATCCGGCGCAGATTCGACTACTGACCGTGGCCTCGATTTTTTTCCACGCAAATGAAGCGTGAAAATTTGCTTTTCCGTGTCTCTTAAAATTCTATTCAGATGCGTTTAATTTCAAGGGTATAACAAATAATTGCGTCTTTGCTTGGAGCATGGTGAAAAGGTCAAATAAAGGGAGCGAATAATGCGCCTACTTGTTCCAACTCACTTTAGAACAATTTTAAAACCGTCTAAGCAGCTGGTCTGCTCGTTGGCTCTTAAATTTTAACGTTGGGAAGTGTGTGGTCCTAAGACTGCGTACAAGAAGGACCAGTGAGGAGGATGATTCCTACCAATACATTCTCAATGGGCAGCTCCTTTCAATTGTTGAGGAACATAAGGAAATCGGTGTTCTAATAAACTCCTCACTTAAACCATCTTCACAGTGGTTAAAGGCAGATAAACGCGCTACACAGGTCTTATTTGCGCTCAGACGTGGATTTGTGCAGATTGATAAGGAACTCTTCCGAAAAACCTACGGGGTATTTGTTCGATCTCACGTGGAATATGCCATCCAGGCCTGGCGTCCGTGGTTTAAGAAGGATTATCTATAGCTGGAACGAGTGCAGGCGAGGGCTACGAAGATGGTCAAGAATCTAAGTTATCTGCCTTACGAAGCCAGACTGGTTGAACTTGATTTGTTTCCTCTAAATTACAGGCAACTGCGCGGTGACCTCATCCAAACCTACCGGATTGTCAGAGGCCGCGATTGTGCCCTAGATTTGGCTTACTTCTTCGAATTGGCTGGGATGGAACATCTGCGGGGTCATCCCTTTAAACTGCAGAGGAAGTTTGTCCACACGGAAGTCCGTGGGAACGCCATTTCGCAGAGGGTCGTTGGAGCATGGAACGGACTCCCTGACGAGGTGGTCCTTTCAGAAACTGTTGACACATTTAAATTCAAACTAGATACTCATTTTCTGAGAAACTATTGTCAATATAATGAAGATTGTGTAAACATTGGCAGGTTGCGCCTGGCCCACACATATCGATGCCCCTACATTTTCATTTGACAGATATATCACTGTAAACGTTTGTACTATTGACATTTTTGCATGTGAATAGGGAGCTCAAGGGCGAAAGCCTAATTCCCTCAATAAAGTGACTAAAAGTGACTTATGAAGAATGTACAGGAACGACTCAGCCGTTTCTAGAGGCCAGGACGGTCTAACTGCTGTCCTTCCCTAGTCCATGTTCCGAAGATTTCTGTATTATACGTTCGATTACTTACGTTTCAAATTTTTTGTATGCATTGTTATGCGTTTATGACTCCGTATTGCAGCTTCCAATTTATCAGCTTATATATAATGGCAGTACCACAATCGCGCCATTATAGGGCAGTCATAATATTTTTTGCAGATTTCATGCATTTATTTTGCCACATTCATTCGGATTATTCGCTTTCCATTGACTGTGCTGAGCGACTTTTGAGACTCTTTCTGACCCAGCACTCACAAACACGTTTTGCTGAAGTGACTCAAAATTATTTGGGTGGCTAAACAGGGAATGCGGCTTGCATCTTCAACAATGAGCAGCTACTAACCTCATCATACAAACCATTCTTTGTTGTTCACACCCTGGTGACCATTTTCACTTTGGATCTGATATGGTCTTACGGAACAGGCATAAAAATAATCAGCCAACATAATAAAGTCGAAGCATTAGCAAACAGTAGATTTTGTTAATGTGAGCCTCGCAACTTTAACGGCTTGGTCAGGAGGCGTGCGCTTTTAACTGCTATTCACTCTTTAGGCGGGGATGGCTGAGTTCTCGAAACGCGTTGCTCACTATCCTGTAGTGACTGATTCGCTGAAAGCGGCATCGGATGCGTACACATGGGTTTCTAGTGGCGAACGCTTTAAAAGCATATTCCAACTTAGTGAGCAAGCTGCAAACGTTCTTAAAGAAAAGGCAAAAGCGCTGGCCAGTACAGGTTTGTTTTTATACCTACTGGTTGGTTTCTTTTCTACCCGTCTGTCATACTTTATCCGCCCGTTTCACCCTTATGGGTGAAGTGACCTAGTCCATGTATGGATATAGAGCAGTCCGTGCGATCACCAACTCGAGTTGGCTTATAGGGTTCTTGAATGAATGTAAAGTTGTCAGCCATATTTCAGTATCTTTAATCCTAAGTGTGTTCAACCACACCTTATCTACTGTCTGAAAGTCTGTACTAGTCCCTTTCTAAGACCGTCGCAATATTATTATAATATCGACAAATTGTTACGAGAAAATTGACAAAGACCCGCACACCATTTGTTTGCGCTCCACCTCCCCGGGCAACTACTTCGCACCGAAACTTCGTTTATTTTAAGTTCCAGGCTTTCGGTGGCGTTCACTATTCACCTTTTTTTCCTAGGCGGGTAAGTGTACACATTAAACTCGGATTTCGGTATTGTTTTAGTCTAAGTAGTGACGGCTCAAGCGTTCGCCGTGGACTTCTGCCACTTCTGCCTCTTTTTTAAAAAAGTTCCATTTCCTTCTATTTCACCTCCAAGATATTTTCTTTGAGCATACTCGTTTCGTACTTTTTTTCCAGGCGCTGTAAGCCAGTTGGACGATGTCGCTTGTCGCCAAATTCTTGATCGCATCGAATCAGTTCTCCCGCATGTGAAAAAGCCAACTGAGGATCTACTGGGACCGATTGCCGATCGTGCCCTAACTGCCGCCGAAAGCTACCTTGAGTACTTCATACCCTCAGTCAAAGACTCGGAACCGGTAATCCCAGAAAATACGTAACATAACAAATATCCTATATGCTTTTTTTACTTCCATTCAACCGTGTGTAGCACTAGTAGTTGTATTTACTAAAACAATCTGATTTTGAAGAACTCTTTTCAAGTTTAGTAAGTTCTTTTCTCATTGAATACAGGAAGGTTCTCAACCACTTTCTCGCTATGACCGTCTAATGCGCCTACAGTCTGCATTGGCTGGTTCAGAGAAGGTTCAGGCCGCGCAGTCAACTATCGCCTCTGTCTATCAGAAAATGCAGGATAGTCTGAACTCTCTTCTCTCCCCGTCGCATCTGGCTAAAACGGTCGGCGAAGCTGAGAAACAGACCCGCGAAATGGCCATTGCTACCTTCTCCGGACTTGTTTCCCAGTACCAGTCTGCGGCTGCAATCGCTTTTCCGAAGTTTAAAAGCTTTGTGGACGGGTCTGTCACCCAAACCCAAAACCTCATTACGGAACTGCGACAGGTATTTTTGGCGGTTCATCATTCCTTCTTTTCGTGACACCCTAACTTAAATTGGCGAAAGATCTTTCTCTTTTGCCGACCTAAAATCTTATGTTATCTAGACCCGAACGCAATTTTTTAGGCTTCCAATTAACAGTCATAGACATCAGGCCTTTGTCAATTGGACTGAAATTAAACCACGTTCTTCTAAACAACATATTCCTATGGCTAGTCACCCGCTGCGCATACTTAGTGCCAAACGTTTCGGGTACACCTCTTGTCCTATCGTTCATCGATGTGGACTGGCCGAAAAAGAGTTTAGATGTGATATTTTTGAATGCGATATGTAGTACACTTCAAGCAGTATGCTGAGCTTGTTTTATTTAGACTTCCCACATTCGCATACTGTCGACAGGAATTACCTTTATGAGTGTTCAACTTTGCAAAAGGGAACTTTTTATTTCAACTCTCCGCTTAATTTCATGCGAAATGTCTGTTATAATACAGGTAAGACAATCCTCTGTGTGTACACGGAATAGATAGGGCTTTCTGGCACGTAATCTTAATCATTGCTTTCAAGTTATTTTTAATTCCTCTGGCGATGGTTTTCATTTTTAAAGTAACTTTCGAGCTGCAGATGTGCTGCCAAAAATCGTATCCCACTATCCCACCTGGGAATTGTTGAGTTCAATATTCGAAGGTCCCACCCGCACTAGTCTCTTATACTTGCAAGGGCGTACCTTGGAGCGCAGAAGCAAGAAAGCACGATGGACCTACTTAGCGAATTCCTGACCCCTAGGCAGTTGGAAACCACTGCCTACCCACCTCATCCATCTATCAGTCCGAATTTATAATGTCAAGTTTCACGTAAAGGGTGTAAGCTTATTGCCGCGGTGGCTTGTGTCCAAGCAACAGACATAGGTTCAAGTTTCAGGTTTTCTCGATTTGGATCGTAGTAGTGTTACCTGACGATGGAAAACGATTTTCTAAAATGTATTCCAGACTGAATGACCTATGTCGGCTGACTTAGACCACGCTGATAATAGCGCCGTGCTAGCCTCAAGCTTCAATTATCTATAGTCTGTGATGTCATGGGTAAATGAGATCGCTTCTTCAATCGGCTCATCCATAAACGCTGGGAAGACTCAAGTTTTTGAGCTGTATCCCTGGCCCCTGGGGGAATAATGGTTGTCAACTTGAAGAAGTACACCGTTTCAACTACCTCATGGGCGAGGCTGCAGTCTACTGGACAGAGTAAGGACGACATTTTATCCCTTAGAAAGTGCCTATGAATCTGGCGTGACATCTCCGTCGCCACGAATATTCGTACATCCGTCCAGTTAGTCCTCCACTACGGTTGTGGATACAGGGCTTTGTGCGTAGATGAGAGAAAACTGGAGGTATTTAAACACCGCCGCCTGATGACCCTCCTTCGAGTGAAGTACACCGACTTCGTCTCAAATGAGGCAGTCCACATCCGCTGCGAAAATATCGCGAGGATATCTCAAATCATCCAATAAAGCCGACTGAGGAGGTTTGGGCACATTTTCTGTCGTCCGCCTCACGAGCTCATTTACACTGCCGTTGCCCATCTGGAGGCGTCGAAGAGAAGTTCTACTCAAGTCCTAACTCGACATGGTTCGTCAAGACATGGAAGCGGCTCTTGGACTATTAGTATTCGGTCTCCATCGCTGAAGAAGAGAATGGCTTTGAGCCACCCAGATCCGTTGCCACAAACCGTCGCGCGTGGAGAGGTACAATACGTGACATCGAAGCTGGCTAGATCATTCATGATCACAGCCGCACCAAGTACAGGTACAAGTAATTCTACTCTCTCAAAAGTTGTCGGTACACTTTTCGATTTCTGCCTTTTAACTTCACAATCGGTCTCAGAATCTCAAGAGTTATAACGGTAGACCAAAAACGGTGCCTATACTTACCTCAAAGTAAATTTGGCGATGCCCAACTTTCCCCACCGTTACATTGATTCCCTTCTTCGTATAATTTCACTCGCCTATCCTCCTGGTCGTCTGTCGTCTATGGTTTTGCTTCCTGTTTCACCGGCATACCACTAGACTTATTAACCAAACCTAACCGTAGCCAATCCTTGATTTGTTTTGCGTGCTGTAACATATGTTGGCATGATTTCGATGCCTGTTCGATAATTGACTTCTTTTTGGCTTTAGCTGCCATTTTGTTGATGTTAAAAGTACCTCGCGTAACCGCATTCATTACGCAGTCGGGCGTGGATTGTTTGCTGCATCGCCTGTTTACGCTCGCACACACCTTAGAGTCATTTTACTTCTGACAAATGGTTCGCCGTTTTCTCCACGTGTCCCACTCGGGCTAGATTTTTCCGATCAGTGACAATTCATGATAATTTTTTCTACGTACAGTATGCAACATAACCCGCGAAGCCTCGACCAAAATTCTTAAATGATCTGTTGGATTAGATAATTGCTTACTTGGAACTGAAATACTAATAGGCGTAGCGCACATTGACTTTCGGTTAAGAAGTTCTTCTAATTGCATGTGCCCATCTTAGGCCTCCCTCTGTTATACTAAGTAATTCATATTGCTTCTTCCTTGTCTATGAATTGCCGTTATTGTTTTCATCTTTCCCGTTCATAAACTTTACAACACCTTTATTGTTGACTGCAAAAGCTGGGATACTTGTAACTGAAAACCATTGGCCTTGAATTTCAGCTCTGAAGTATTAATTTTCCCGCAGTTATACTAATGCGCATAATATTGTCTTTGATGATTCACCTTTTAGTGCTGGGTTAAGGGATTCGTAGCCAATGGCAGCTGACAACGTAGTTTTAACACCCTTACTTTAACGATGCTAGTCGTGACTTATTGCCAACGAATTCCATTACGTGAGAGGTAGTAATTCGGCCATGCGTCTGTCTCGTGCCATCTAACAGTGTAGTCGTATCAGGTTCCCTTTTCGTTCTCTTTGAGCCAGTCAAAACAGAACCCTCGGTTAAATAGAGGAAGCTAGAATGTTTAGAGCGCGACCTTCCTCTAGAGCTGTTGTTAAAACCAGAATCGGGTCATTACGTCGATTTTTTCTCATCAAATTTGGGGCCTTGTTTGTAGAGTTGCCATCAGGTTGCATAATGTATGTAAGGCCTTCGAGTGGATAGACTTGGACTCCTGTGGAAACTTGTTTAAAGCCCTGACTGAAGTGTGCCTTGCCTCTTTCTGTGGCTACGGGCTATCCGGGGCGTCCACGGTTGGCGAATATGTGATACGCCTGTGACATTGGAGCCGTTGTGTATTAACTTGACAAGAATTCAATGAATAGATCGTCATAGATTATGCCGTGTTAGTAATGTGATTTGTAGCTGGTCACCGAGATTGTATGCCGATACTTCTCGCCACCAGACAGGTCCCACCTACCAGATTTTGACTTCCAGCCCGGAAGCCTAGTTGTCCTACAGGCCCTCACGTGTCTCATTTTCTGACTGAATTCATTAATACCAACGACACCTTGTTGGCCATCAAGCATATTTTTTAATTTGATTAACCTTCATTTTCGGCTACCGGATGCGACCCTGGTAGGATGGGTTTATACAACTCTTTCGTGTTTGCGTAGGATACAAACTCTCAATCGGCCACTCCACCGCCAGCATTTTTTACTGACTTCTAGTCTCGTGTGCAATAAACGCCTGTGCTCCAACCAGCTGACACTTCGGTGACGCCCGAAGGAGCAGTTATCGATCGCGATGCGTATGGAGCGCCTACAAACATGGCCCCTGTGTGTTTATTGCGGACTCGGTCAAGTGCTTTGTTTGATCACGTGACCTTTATCGCTGCCAGTGACAACCCCCAAAATGCGCAAGTGTTGAATGCTGTCAAGGCCTCTATTTATCCTTATTTCCAGTTGCTCAGAGCCCGAAAACTATCCTTTGCTCTGCTACCATTCACCAGTGCCTTGGCATTTAGGATTTACTTTCAAGTCTGTGCATGAAGCCAGATATTTGACGTATTGTTTGGTGAGATTGATTGTCAATCATAGGAGCACCTTTCGACTTTTACGTCACAGACCTTAATTTATTCATCCGTACTCAAAAGCTCTAACAAGAATTCGCACACGTTTCTGTTCTTAACACTGTCCGACCACCCGTCTTCAATCCCGCTCAATATTGAACCTACGCATACCGCCATCGAAGACGTTCCAAGCATCCTTAGTACGCAACTTGGTTGTCGGTGGGGTCCGTCCTCCCGCCTCATTTCACCTTTCTGCGACCCTAGGCACCCACTGTCATCCTCTCTAGCTAAATTTGCATCAGATCTAAAATTGGCCAGACTGACCCAGACGAAGGGCAAGTTCTTTTTGACCGCCTCTGTGTCACATCGAATTATTGCTGTGAAATTCGTGTTTACATCGCCTAGCTGCCAGCTGGCCTTAAGTCGAAGTAAAAATTCCTCTTGCGACTGAAAAATTGAGTTATTACAGAGATGAATGCTGTAGATGTCATGGCACGACATTGTCTTTCAAAAATTTGTCCTGACTAACAGCTTTGCTGCCACAGTTTAAGACTGTTATTGGAAGTAGTGGCATTTTACCTCCTGTTTATATATGTAGAAACATTGCATGGTATAATTGCCTGATGATTCTGCTTCGGCAGGTCAATTGTCAGTTGAAATCACTTCGTCTCTGCTACTGTGGCTTGTTATCTTCTTCTGGAAGCCGGCGTTTTGACTTTCTTTCCTAGGCAGACAGTGTGAGTCAATATGCTGTGGAGCAGACGCGCGGTTCTGAACGGCCTTCATAGTACCCTGACTAGTTTGAATGAGCGTCGGGAATCGTGGATGCACAGTCTGATCTCCAGACAAACCAGAACTGGGGCAAAGAGGCAACTGAAATGCAAGAACTGCATCCTTCATCTGAGGTGGGTCCATTGTTCCACTACTAATTTCCCTGTCGTGTGGTGTGGCTTAATGGTTTAAAACTATAGCTAGCGGGTTCCTTTGGAGCCCCTGATGGCTATTTTATTCCTAACCCGATGCCCGCCGCTCATCTACCTGGAATTTTGATACCAACCCACGAGCACGAGACGGTCGCTCATGGGACGCCGGCACTATGCTTTCAAAATGCGGGAAAATATTAAAACGTTGGTTGGAGTCCCACCTATGCTTTTTGATAGAGGAGATTATTTAAATGAGCTACATGCTCATAACTCCGGAGCAGGATCATGGATTGGTTCACCCGCAGTGGCATGTTGCCTTATGATGACGGTTCTCCCACGTGCTCTGTGACAGTGTGCCATAGAGCACTGCTTCCTGATGCTTAATTCTTTTCAGCTCTTGGATTTGTGTCATGGCAAAAAATTAACTCCCTACTTCTCGTGTATACCAATGTGCTTCCTGAATTTTCCTGGATAATTGAAAGTCTCTGCATTTTGGAGTCAGTAAAGATCGTCTTTGTAAGTTGTTATACTCCCCAAACTACTGCTCTTTAACAGAGTTTCGTAATTTTGCCCACATGCATTTTCAGGCTAACGGCTAATTGCTACCTAACCACACCTGTTATGTCGTGCTCGAATTCCGCCAAGGAGCCGCCGACTTTTTCTATGAGTTGGTGGTCTGTTAAATTAATCGTATCTGCCAAAACGGTAAAGTAGGGCTGTTTGGAACAACCTGCATGCTCAATGCGTAGACTCAATGGAAGCTTGCAGCTATTACCCTGGAAAATTCCAGATCTTACGAAATCTTCTGAGCCAACGTCTTCCGCTTTACTACTTATTTCCCTTCGGGAAAAACAGCTTCACATTTGGGAACCAGCGGTATAAACTGGTCTTTTGTCATTTCTCTTCCATCGAGTGCCAAACAGTGCAATACAAAATGTATACCCGTAGATTTTCCAGCAACGGTGTGGATTATTATCACTTGGGTGGTATTTGACTTGAAGAAATACCGAAGAATATCAGAATATTGCATACTTTTCAGTCTAAATTACTTTTTATAGATTGTCTTTGTCCCTCCCCCGAGCTTTGCATATTTATTTGTGCTTGTGAAGCCACTTTCGGTGCCGGCATCCCACAGACGCTGCGTCAAATTTTTGGATGACCGAGCTTTTTCGGAGCAAACCACATTTTCTGCATAAATGTTTTCACGAGTACCGACTTAGATCCGTTGCAGAGTTGAGCCACTGTAACCCGGACCTTGACCTCTGTAACTTAAACTCTTGTGACTAATCTATGAGCGTGGCCGCTCTGCAACGGACTGGTTTGCTCCAGCTTTCCGTTTTTAATGCGATGAGTGGAAGACTTTGTAAAGGATGCAGGGGTCGAAGAACTTGCATAAAGAAAGAAAGTTAGCTGCTTATTCGACTCGAGCAGTCCACTTCGTTCGCCTTTTGGTTGCGTTAGGTCATCGATTGCCTATACTTGTCGGCTGCATCATTATTTCCGCGCATTCTGTAGCTTTATAACGTTTTCGCAACTGCTGTAGCCTTTAACCGTTTGCATGTGGGGGCTGAAAGGTCTTTAAAAGGCCCTGCAAACTAAATGAAACTTTTGGCACTTTACATCGTTCCGTACTATAACTTGTGTACTAGCAGTGTTATAACCTTCATACCCACGACCTACATGCCTGTGAAAGAAGACATCTTTGATTATAACAACCTCGTCTTTCACCTCGCGTGAAACTTCGGTGAAGTCCATGATATTTAGTTTGGAGAAGGTATTGACAAAGACTTCGGTACGCTGGGCTGGGCTGCCACTGCTACCAAAATTGGAGCAGCCACGAAGGGGTGAAAATAATTTCACCTGGTTCCTATCGCTACAACCTCCGCTCTTAAAATGTCTGTGCAAAGTAAAACAGTAAATAGCAGGTTCAGTAGTCCGTGAAAATCCTCTACCCTTAGCTCTGATTGGTTACTCAAAAACAGTCCGTTAGCTGTTGGTTGACTGGTCATTTTCGATGATATTAAAGCGATCCACAGACGCTACCCATGAGATCGTCGATAACTCGCATAGTCGGGTACATACACGATGTTTTAACTTTTTCAAGCGACGCGTTGGGCGCAGTGTGACTTACATTGTGAATTTGTTTGTTGTGGAGCAGGCTTTCAAAACATTCTCACTTCAATCTTCCCTCTACCATATACCGGTGATTCTTCGTTTCCAACCAACTGAAGATGTGATTAGGGCGCAGCGACTAGCGTCTGATGCAGTCTTGGAACGATCATGATCCAACCCTCGTTTCAGATGAGGCCGAGCTATTCCGTTTACTGGCAGCCTTCCGAACCACTGCGCTTCTAGTGCGGGTAAATTTTTCAGTAGACAGTGTGCGCTGAGGAGGGCGGGCGACAAATAATCGTTGCGCTGCTGACCCATTCTAAAAGCCCTATAACAATTCGTTTTGTTGTGCAGTACGTTTAGGCACAGCTATCTCTAACCTAACTCGAATGACGCTCGCTACGTAAATCTCTTCTTCCATGTTGAGTTAGATTAAAGGCAAACTTGTATTTCATATGTATAATTATGTAAAATTACGCATTAAATGGTGGAGCACCACCTGGGGTTGAGTATAACTGGTCGATGACGGCTAATGAGCCAGAAAATGGCCATTCCGTCTCCCCTTGTCTTTGTCGGCATTGTCGTCTGCGCCTCTAGTACTGCTGGCCGACGTGCGGCTGTTGGCGGGGGCTCGAGAATGAGCCTCAAGGCAGGACGGACGAGTTGGTTCTGTTACCTATCGGTGAGCGTTCCTCAATTAATGCATTAAATGGTGTCCACCGACGTCTCATGTGTGCCTTGTTCTATTTATCAATTTACACCATGCTGCTCCCAGCTCTCGAAATTTCCCGCTCATAATACACCATTTTAGGCGAAAAACGGTGGAAGGGAGCTGACCCATGAGTGAATACTTTTTGTCTCCTAAGAAGTAATTACCAAATGTGCCTTCTGCTTACCATGGTGTCTTCCATATTTTCTATGTTTCTATCACTCTTTTGTATGATTTTTCACGGATTTTCATGTCCAGTCTTTCTTTTCTAAGTTGACTCGATTTGCTGTCTCATTTTTCAAACGCATTATGCTAATTTTACTCTGCTTGCTTTTTATTCTTTTCTGGATTCGTTGAAAACCGAGGCCGTGACTTGTGTTGGCATCACCCGCGAACGTTATCGGTCTCCATAAAGTCGTGTCCATGTTAGGTGGGGTTTGCTGTCTTCTTTAGCATGTCAATCAGCGGTTTCTGCCGTCTTGGCATTCTGCGTCTTTGGCAAACCGAAGTTACGTCGCTGTAGCTTGTATTTATTCACTGGCAGATGAGGGTTCCCGTACCGGTCTTGCTATGGATTGCTTTATTGATCAAGTTGTTTTTGATGTTATTGGCCTCCAGTCCACTGCCGAAACTTTATGTTATTCCTTACCCGAGTTAGGGTTCTTATCTTGCCCTGAGAGCTGATTCCGTGCTTCCGTTGACGTTCCCTTTGTTTTATTTACCGTCCATAACTATCGCTATATCCACTACAGGTTGAAGTGAGGACCTGACCTCAAATACGGGTTTTAGGATTGGGGTCCATATAGTACCTACTAAACTGCAAAATATCTCCGGGCTGACTGCTTTAAACGCCGATCCTGTTTCTTTGGTGTCCAAATTGGCAAAAGAATTGTAGAATTCCTGCTGAGGTGGGATCTGGCTCAAAACGAAGGATATGGCAGTTGGAAAAAGACGGAACTAGCTCAAAATGCAACACTAGATTCTAAAAGGGGTATGAGTGCTTGCAAGGCTGGCAAAAGGCTGAAGCCTTAGGGAAGACAGCCCGTTTGCGTTAGTCGTCACTATGTGTGACTTGGTAGAGGCGTCTCGTGCATCCAGCTACTGGTGAAAAGCAATTCATTCATTACATAACTTCAGCATCGATGGTGTACTGTCATTATAGTTAATTTTATCCAAAAATTGCAGCAAAATACTAGTTCTCGGTTTAGAACAACGGTGCAGAAACGGGAATGGTTGTGTGTGTAGATCTAGGAATGGCAGCCTTTACCGTAGGTCTCGACACATGTCCGTGACGCTATACAGACCAAAGCTGGCCTGTGTAAGCCTAGGTTCCGATTGAGTGGTGGAGGAGTGGAACATTGACAACTTGTTAGACCACATAAGCAGCGCTGGGTCGTTGTCGCAGTTGCCTTTTGTCATCGTGCAACATCCCCCCCAGAGATAGTTTTGTCTGTCCGTTTTCTGTTGGTGTATGACAGAGCTCAACCTGCCGAAACGGCCTCTCAGTTCCGGCAGTGCCGAGACCCAGCGGAACAGAAACAGACCGTCTCATCCAACGATTTCCCCGCATGCTCCATGGTACGATGCGGGCACGGAACAGTGACTTGTACGTGAATTAGATGCTAGTGGTAGCGGACTTGCGTAGCATTTGCCACCACTTCTCTCTAAGCCGTCCGGGCCTGGTAGCAAGACAGGTAGGATGACCGAAGGTGACTCTGACGCAATGGCTGGCAGTCAAAAAGTCCATCTAAGCGTGCCACACACGACCTGGTTTACACATCATAAACCGGGTTTTTACAATAAACGAGAAAGTGGTTCGGATCTCACGTTCTTAAGGCTACCATACAGGTCACATTCAAAAAGGGACATTGAACGTCACATACATTTGCGCTAGTCACCCCACAAACGCAGTGATGGCCACAATGACTTAGTTATCCCTTCCAGTTGGTAGCCTTCCGAAACGCTACTTAAAGCACGTTAGATTTATTTGGGTTAAAATTACTGTGCTTTACCCCCCGATTTTCATACGGTCATATATAACCGAGTAGGATCATGCGGTGACTGAGTGATCTTGGGTAGTTGAGAAGGGTGTATTTGGTGCTTCTGGCGCTGGTTCACCAGCTCAGTGGGATGGACTCGCAATTGGACAAACAGGCTGGTGCGGTATGCAAGTGTGCGGTGGTACTACGGGCAGGGTAATTTGCTGTTGCTGAATTGGTAAGGTTGGGGGACTTTGACGATGGGAGAGTTTTTCGAATGTGCGAGGTGGGTTTTGGTGTATGGGCGTTGCGGGGGATTTAGCTGTCGTGGATGCGCATACAGACGACAGCTCGACCGTCGATTTCGACGAGGTCCACCGTACGCTCCACAGAAGTGTGGTGCAGGTACGGTGGCTTACGCGTGATATTCGATTGCGCTGCATCTACCGCACTCTCTTTTCCTCCCCCACCTATGCCCGGTGTCAAGGCAGAGTCTAGAAGACCGGCGATGAGAGAGGACGCAGGTGACTGGCGCAGCCGGGGCCCCTAGGCGTGCAACCACACCCCCCATGTTCGGCATTTGTTATGGGAGCGCAACCCTAATAACGCCTGCCGTGCCCTGGTGTGGCCCCCATGTTGGTCAACGCATCTACCACGTGGCCCGTTTAGGGGACACATTCGGATACAGACGGAAAGATACGTATGGTGTCTGAACGTTCTTGGGCGTTGTGGACAGATGCTGCACCTGTTATTGTTCATTTCGGGGTACCAGGCAGTGTTTTACCGTTCTGAGTGCAAGGAATTTGCAAGCGACCAACAAGGATAATGCATGATGGGGAGGTAAGATTCCAACGGGAACAGGCTGAACCCGAATCTACAGTTTCGACGCAGGGGGCGATGGTGATGAGCGTCGTCGTCGGGATGGTGATAATGGTCATCGCCGTGAGGGTTGTGGTCAGGGTGATGGCAGAAATGTTTTCAGAGGCGATGGGCTGAAGTGCCGTGCTGTTATTGCACTTTGTCCGGAGGTGTCCGACGAAGCCAATCCTGTGCGGCATGTCCATTAACATCATGAACACAAGGGAAGGGTAAAGTGGTGGTGCACCACCTGGGGTTCGGTATGACTGGCTGTCGACGGCTAATAATAAGCCAGAAATAGCCATTCAGTCTCCCTTGTCTTTTGCCGGCAATATTCGTCCGCCCTACAAGTGAAGGGGTTGGGTGTTGGAATTGTTGGTGTGCGAGGCTTGAGACTTCTGTTGCCATTTGTGGCCTTAACGGTCCGGTTGACTTCGTTGACTGTCACTCCAGTCATTTCTGCTTTTCTTCATGACTATCAAGCCGAGATTAGATTCTTCCAGATCTCCCGATTTATTTGTTAATCCGCAAACGAGAACCGTAGCGCGTAGGCGTTGCCTTTTCCTTCTTATCGGCAAGCATCCTGGCGACGTCGCGTAGAAGTCGCTTCTGGGGGTGCTCTTCAGTGACCTTCGTGAAGTGGCCCCCTCTAGCGTGGATGCTAAGGATTCCAGTCTGTTCCAAGACTTCTGGTCGGGGATCTTGTTTTGCCACCTCGACTTTAGTATTGTCTTGAGGCAACCGCGTTTGAGTGGTTCCGTTTTTCTGACTTGACTGGCGTAGAAGATTAATACTGTCACGACTACCCTCTTGTACATCCTCTTTGTTGAAGCGAAGTTCGCGGCAATTCTATACTGAGCCCTGCAGCCAGCTGAATTTCTGGCTGGCATTGTAGATCCAATGGACCACTTTGACATTCTGTGAAATTGTGCTTCCTAGGTATTCACATTTTTCCATATTTCGTAGTTAAACCCCATTGACATTTGCATATGGTTCTCTGTAGTCCATGTTTGGCGCCGGTTACCTACATGCTCACCGTCTTCAGCTTGTTGATAATCATTTCCAAATTGGGAGTGGCGGAGGCAAGGAGCTCTATGTTCTTTTACGTAGCCGCTTTCATCGTTGTGTTGAGTGCAAGGTTATCGGAGAACACTAAGTTGTTCATGCTGGCCTGGACTACTCTTGAACGTGCTTGCGTCTGCCGGACTTTGAGCAGTTGACTGTTGAGTTCGGATTCGATTTTGGTTAGGCATCCATCAGCATACGGGAGGAGAAGAGGCTGTCCATGTGTGAGCGCAATTACACCTCCTTGCTTAACCATAGTCTTCACTGTAAGCGATTCTGAGACTGCCACATTGTCCACGATGCGAGCCATTATTCCATCGTGGGTTTGACGCATTTCCGGTTGTAATGCAACGCTCTAACCATCTCTATTTCCGCATGCTCTTCTATAATCCGTGGCGATTAATGGTACCGAAGACCTTTTCGGGTCCATGATGGTAGTCGTGGAAGTCAGTCCTCCTTCGGGCACTGTTCCGGCATCAGGTGGGCCACGAGTATCACGTCAACCTTTGCACTTTACTACTACTAGCCGGTGTGCGGCTGTTCGCTGAGCTCAAGAGTGAACTTCAAAGCAGAACGGAACGAGTTAGTTCCGTTAGCAATCAGTGAGCGTTCTTCAATATATATATATATATATATATATATATATATATATACTCTATACATACATATATATGACACAACGTTCGTTTTATCGCCGGTAGGTAACTGGCGGGCGGACAAATGGGATCGAGTGAGATCCTTACCACATTAGTGAGTGTTACGCACTTGTTTGGCTTGTTTATGTACCTCACTGCACAAGGCATATGATGTACTGATGATCGGTAATGACCATTGAAGCAGCTGTCTGCGTCTTGCCTGTTGCACTCTTGCTTAGCAACATATTTGTGCTATATATATATATATATGTGAAAAGAAGAGGCGATCACGGGAACCATGGTTTTATTGTCCTGACGTTTCAAAATCAAACAGGATTTCATCGTCGGAGGTAAATATTGTACCGCGCCTCACAGTATTTATAGGTGGTAACATTTCGGCTAATGCGGGATTGCTAAGGTTTTGAATTCGCGTAGAGGAGGGGCCGGGTTGGGGGTGGAGATTCTCATTCATCATGCTGCTTGCTGAGCATGGTGGTGTTTCATTCTTGGCGATCATCCTTTGCCTGTTCACTGAGTCCGTGGTGGACTGGGGGAGGGCGGGTGATGGCTTGTTCTCAATCTGGTCGGGGGCCGGAGTTCGCACGTTGGCAGTAGTCGTCAATACCCTCATCGACCGAAGCTGCCGCCCCAGGCTGTTAATCTTGGTTGCAATCGCACCTCCGTGTGGGTTATATTTCGAAGCTTATCCGCCAGCTCCGCATCTCTCGTTGCTCGTAGTTCTCTGGCCCGTTTATCAATCACCTGCTGCAGCGTCCTGACTCCGTCCTCACCGATTCGTTCAGCGCACTGTGCAACTGCTTGGTTCAAAACCCCATTGTATTTGCGCAGTCGAAGATGGCAGTCTTGGAGTAGCACCCGAATCATTCGTCTGCTATGTTGTGCCACCCTACGAGCAACGAGTGATGCGGAGCTGGCGGATAAGCTTCGAAATATAACCCATTCATCTCAAGAAGAGAACGAAGTTCTGGTGCACAATATGTCATCGAAGCAGTTGTCGCCTGCACAATTGAAAGTGCTGAGTCATGAAGCTTGCTTTAACATCGCAGACGCCGATCCGGTAAATCTCGTGGCCACTGTCGAGTCGATTCTCAAACAAACCGGGGAATCCGACGAAACAAAGCACCTTATTCGGCAGCAGATAACCTCTTTGGTGATGGCGCACAAACCACGTGCAATCATTTCCAGAGCGGAACAGAGTGCTCTCAAGACACTGAGGGCTGACACTAGCATCGTGATTCTGCCAGCCGACAAAGGACGCTCCACAGTAGTGATGAATAAGACAGACTACATCCAGAAGGCCAAGGCCTTACTGGAGGACCGACAGGCGTACCTGCCATGTGACGATGAACCGATGAAGAAACTTGTAACGGAACTCGACAAGACACTCGCCGACATGCAAAAGAACAAGGCCATTACTAAGTCGGTACGACTGGCCATTAAACCAATAGACGCGGCCGCAGCAAGGTTCTACGGACTACCAAAAAGTACACAAGGCTGGTATCCCCTCCGGCCAATCGTGTCATTGCGCGGTGCACCAACCTTTCATCTGGCGAAATGGCTTTTTCCGAAATTTGCGGTCGCTCACCTCGGACGCGACCACGACGGTCTGTTCAGCGACTCAATTCCTGCAACAGCTCCAGGGAGTGCAAATTACTGCAGACGAGGTGATGGTGTCATTCGATGTCACCTCTCTCTTCACCGCGATCCCACAAGGCCTGGCAGTCGAAACGGTCAGCGAACTGCTCGAGAGCAGGTACAACGAGACGGCCGAGACGGTGAAAGGGAGACATCTCATCCAGCTCTTAAAATTCTGCCTGAAGACGTTCTTCACTTTCGAAGGAACAACGTATGAGCAGGTCAAGGGGACGCCAATGGGATCGCCACTTTCGGGCTTCATCGCAGAGGCAGTTCTCCAAAAATTAGAGACCCTGGTTTTCGCAAATTACAAACCGAAATTCTGGACTCGGTATGTGGACGATACCTTTGTCATCATCGAGCGGGATATGGTCAAGGAATTTCATGACAGCCTGAATTCTATTTTCCCTGACATCCAGTTTACAATGGAGGTGGAAGTCAACAACCAGCTGCCATTCCTAGACGTTCTCGTCCATCGAAAACCCTGCGGGGACCTTAAAACGACGGTGTATAGGAAGGCCACCAGTACCCGCCAAATCCTTAGCTACCATAGCAAACATCCGTCATGCCACAAACGCAGTTGTGTTCGAACGCTATACAAAAGGGCTGAAACACACTGCAGCGAGCCAGGCGAAAGAAAGGCAGAACTTCGATACCTCCAACGCCTCTTCATGGCCAACGGGTATCCCCGCAACTTCATCGAACGTAGCAGACAGTGCAGGCAAAGCCGAAGGCCAGCGACCGAACAGCCAAAGATATGGCGAGCGTTGCCATACATTGACGGTGTTTCGGAGGCGGTCTCCCGTCTCCTAAGACCGATGGGGATCGGCATCGCCCACCGGCCGGAGTCAACCATTCGACATCTGGTTATGAGGCCTAAGGCCCCCTGCCCCGAGGTGAAACAACAAACGTCATCTACCGGGTTCAATGCAATTCCTGCGCAGTCAACTACATTGGAGAAACCGGGAAACGTCTACAAACCCGGGTCGGAGAACACATGAGGGCGGTAAGAAGAATGGACCCGCTGTCTTTGGTGGCGGACCATTGCGCAGACTCTGGACACACGTTCGCCTTCCAGAATGCTGAAATTCTTGGTCGGGGAAGTGACCGCGTGGCAAGGGAAACCATCGAGGCTTGGCACACGGGAACAACCTCCATCAATCGTTGTGTGACGCTTCCTACGGCCTACCAAGCCCTCCGGACGCAGCTCAATGATCGAAAGAGCCAACGTGAACATGGGCCTAACGTGCATCCGAACATGGGTGAGTCCATGGCGGACACGCACGCAATCGCAACACAACCCAGACCCGACGAAGGAACAGTTATCGCCTCGGCCAGCTCAACCACTTATCCGGCAGGTGCGAATACACACGGAGGTGCGATCGCAACCAAGATTAACAGCCTGGGGCGGCAGCTTCGGTCGATGAGGGTACTGACGACTACTGCCAACGTGCGAACTCCGGCCCCCGACCAGATTGAGAACAAGCCATCACCCGCCCTCCCCCAGTCCACCACGGACTCAGTGAACAGGCAAAGGATGATCGCCAAGAATGAAACACCACCATGCTCATCAAGCAGCATGATGACTGAGAATCCCACCCCAACCCGGCCCCTCCTCTACGCGAATTCAAAACCTTAGTAATCCCGTATTAGCCGAAATGTTACCACCTATAAATACTGTGAGGCGCGGTACAATATTTACCTCCGACGATGAAATCTGTTTGATTTTGAAACGTCAGGACAATAAAACCATGGTTCCCGTGATCGCCTCTTCTTCTCATTTATTTCCGGGAACGCGCATCTTCGCTTCTATTAGCAATATATATATATATATATATCCACATTATCAACATATGCTACACGTCGCTATGCGACCGCCTGTGAGGGCTCTAATCTGAGTTCCAGGGCTCAACGGAACATAAATGTTCCTTAAGCAGATCGGTGAGCCACACACTATCATCATATTCCCGATCGCAACCGACAAGCAACGAGCCCGTGGCTCAATGGTAGAGCGTTCGACTCAATTACCAAAGGTCGCGGGTTCGAATCCCAGGTGTGCCACACTTGGGATTGGGTATGACTGGCTGATGACGGCTAATAAGCCAGAAATGGCCATTCCGGTCTCCCTTGTCTTTGTCGGTTCCACATTATCAACATATGCTACAGGTCGCTATGCGACCGCCTGTGAGGGCTCTAGTCTGAGTTCCAGGGCTCAACGGAACATAAATGTTCCTTAAGCAGATCGGTGAGCCACACACTATCATCATATTCCCGATCGCAACCGACAAAGCAACGAGCCCGTGGCTCAATGGTAGAGCGTTCGACTCAATTACCAAAGTCGCGTGTTCAAATCCCAGGGGTGACACACTTGTGATTGGGTATGACTGGCTGATGTCGGCTAATAAGCCAGAAATGGCCATTCCGGTCTCCCTTGTCTTTGTCGGTTCCTAGTCTGAGTTCCAGGGCACAACGGAACATAAATGTTCCTTAAGCAGATCGGTGAGCCACACTATCATCATATTCCCGATCGCAACCGACAAAGCAACGAGCCCGTGGCTCAATGGTAGAGCGTTCGACTCAATTACCAAAGGTCGCGGGTTCGAATCCCAGGTGTGCCACACTTGGGATTGGGTATGACTGGCTGATGACGGCTAATAAGCCAGAAATGGCCATTCCGGTCTCCCTTGTCTTTGTCGGTTCCACATTATCAACATATGCTACACGTCGCTATGCGACCGCCTGTGAGGGCTCTAGTCTGAGTTCCAGGGCACAACGGAACATAAATGTTCCTTAAGCAGATCGGTGAGCCACACACTATCATCATATTCCCGATCGCAACCGACAAAAGCAACGAGCCCGTGGCTCAATGGTAGAGCGTTCGACTCAAATACCAAAGGTCGCGGGTTCGAATCCCAGGTGTGCCACACTTGGGATTGGGTATGACTGGCTGATGACGGCTAATAAGCCAGAAATGGCCATTCCGGTCTCCCTTGTCTTTGTCGGTTTCCACATTATCAACATATGCTACAGGTCGCTATGCGACCGCCTGTGAGGCTCTAGTCTGAGTTCCAGGGCACAACGGAACATAAATGTTCCTTAAGCAGATCGGTGAGCCACACACTATCATCATATTCCCGATCGCAACCGACAAAAGCAACGAGCCCGTGGCTCAATGGTAGAGAGCGTTCGACTCAATTACCAAAGGTCGCGGGTTCGAATCCCAGGTGTGCCACACTTGGGATTGGGTATGACTGGCTGATGACGGCTAATAAGCCAGAAATGGCCATTCCGGTCTCCCTTGTCTTTGTCGGTTTCACATTATCAACATATGCTACAGGTCGCTATGCGACCGCCTGTGAGGGCTGTAGTCTGAGTTCCAGGGCACAACGGAACATAAATTTTCCTTTAGCAGATCGGTGAGCCACACACTATTATCATATATATATATATATATATATTGCTTTCTCCAGTTTCGGGTAACGCCGAGTATGGAGGACGCGGGCGAAGATTTTTTCAGCGCCGTTAGGAATAAATATGCCTCTGATTGCCACCGGGTGGACCTTTCTGCTTGAGTTGTAGATTTGGAGTATGATGGCGTCCCGTAGGTCCTGTTTTAACTTGTACTTGCCGCCACATTTAATGAAACGGTGAAATATGGTTGTTCGTCAGGCCATTCTAATGGACTTTGGCTGGGATTACGTCGATTTTGGTACTTTTCCATTCTCGAGCTGGTGCGCTACTTTGAAGGTCTTTGGAAGATATGTCGGAAGAACCAGGTCATCGTTCGTTTCACCTGTGTGAGCTTATTGGTGGCGTCTTCGGAGATTGTGTTGCCGGTTGAGGACGTTTTTAAACTGCCCTGTCCAGCATTTCAGAATCTGCGCTGTCTCCCTGAGGAGAGTGGTTTCGTCCGAGCTGAGCAGCAGTGCGGTTTCCTTTTATGCGGGGAGCCGTTGACTGCCATGACTGAGGTTAATAAACTCCCCGTGTCGTTGGCGTCCACGTAGCTCTGTACCTCGCGATCCATCCAAGTATTTTGCATCTCTCGCAGTTGTTGTTGGACCAGATGTAGGCAACTGAAGTAGGCGGTTTTTGTATGCGCCTGGCGGTTGGCGTAGGCTGTGTGCAGCGTGTTCTCGGAGAGTAGATTATAGATTTCTTCATCATTTTCGTCGAACCAATCCTGATTTTGACGGCATGCGCGACCAAAGACGCCCATGATGGTGGAGTAGCTGGCTCTCCGTAGTTGGCATTATTGTGTCTCCACGGTGGCGTTGTCTTCTTGACTCTGTCTTGACACCGGGCTCAGGTGGGGGAGGAGGAGAGTGCGGTAGCTGCAGCGCAAGGCTACTATCACTTAAAACTAATTCACGCGCAAGTCATCGTCCCTGCACCACCTGGTGTGGAGCATACGGTGGACCTCGTCGAAATCGACGGTCGAACTGCCATATGTATATATTTAGATGAGATGAAATTCTTTGGGAAAATATAAACTTAAATGGGCAAATTTTTGAAACTGGTCACCTAGCTTGTCGTCAGATTTTGGGAGAGAGTAACCACCCAATCTCTAACAAAAGGAGTTCTGTCATCAGCCTCCTAAGTCGAGTCAAAACACACTGCACTGATGAAGAATGTAATCAGGCAGAAATGAAATACCTCTTTAATTTATCCTCCTAAAATGGATACCCACGTGAATTCGTGCAGCAATGTCTGAAGCGGCAAGAAGTCAAACATAAAGGTATTTCAAACGACTCAGGCACCAAAACCAATGACCTGGTGAACTCTCCCATACTTGAAAATGTAGCTGATTTTGTAAAAAAGCAACTTAGAAAACAGCAGATACAAGTAGCATACCACCCGCATCTACCTTACGCTCATAGCTTGCATAACATAAGGAGAGGGTTGGCAATCTTGATAGAAAAGGTGTT
>WEDG01006608.1:0-35634 GCA_017591395.1 Schistocephalus solidus
GAAACGCAACAGTCCTGTCTTCTTTTCGGCGCAGCAGTGGATGATGGCGCATGGAGCACTGCGCGAAACCGCACGTCTTACGCGACCTACAGTTCTTAGCATCGTGATTGGGTTTTAAACAAGAATGACGTAATCGATTAAGTTCCAAGAATGCTAGTCTTCATGGCAGGTTTAGGGTGACAAAAATGCCACATTAGTCGATGAAATGAGCTTCTTCACATTGCAGACACCGTTGGCGCAGTACCAAGGAGTTAGGTACTGGGGCTGTTACTACAGTCTGTGCGTGATGCGTATATAACTTGTGCATCGGTCGTCGACCCACGGGAAACGATTGGGCCCAGAAAATGCACCTTAGGAGTAGGATTGGTGTACCATCAATACACCGGACTCTCGTCCACTAATTCTGTTAAATCGGAGAACGTTGGCTCTCTTTAAAGACGTAATATCAACGAGGCACTCTCTGACAATTTAACTGAAGTAGTTGGAGAAGTCGCTTGACGATCGCCACCAGAGTCCTACATGAATTCAAATCCACTTTGTTCTCTAACTGCTATACATTTTTCCTGCAGTTCCTCATTTCCCCAGCCAACTTCATCAGGGTGGTAGGATCCATAGATTTTGACTCCATGGTCAATTAAATTATCTACAGAATGGACACAATAATTTTACAGGTTAATGCTCCAGTTTCGTCACTCCTTTGAGTTATAGGCAAATGCGTGGTGATCTCCTGCAGACATTCCGCATTGTGAAAGGATTGGATTGTTGCCTGGAATTCTCGGACTTCTTTGAATTTGCCACCACGACCAATCTTCAAGGTCACCCTTTGAAACTGCGTGTCCAGCAGGCGAGACTGGATGTGCAAAAGTTCTCCTTCTCTCTGTCAGAGTGGTTAAACCATGGAATGCCCTCCCTGAAGACGTTGTGATGTCACCATCGCTGGAAAGCTTTAAAAGGAACCTTGACAGTTTTATGTTCCGCAACGAGCCTGAGCGATGAGGAATTTATCTTAACCCTCGAGATTCATGCACCACTTGTCATATTTTATGACCGCCTTTTGTACCTTTGCAACCCACATGGTTTCTCTGTATACCGCACTTAATTTTACGTTACAAATAGGGTTCTCAAAGGCCCATGCCTATTTCCCTCAACAAATCGAATTAAATTGATTTGAAAAAAGTATGAATTTGATAACGTTTACAATTATAATCTAACTTTTTAGACATTAGCCAGCCTCTGCACGTGTGGACTGCAATTTATTTTTATTCCTGCGAACAGTCCAGACTTGAATCATATCGAAAACCTTTTTGCAATTATCAAAAGAAACTGGCATGAGGCAAAGAAAGGTCTTTCCATGGAAGAAAAACTAGCTTTTTTGCTGCATAATCACATTGAACAAACTACTATAGACAACCTGGCTACCTTCATGTCAGCTAGACTTTGTGCTGTCATAAATGCAAAAGGACAGTTGAAAAACTACTGATCTTGTACATTTGTTTCTATTTTACATTATTTTCCCGTTTTTATGTGCCCCTCCCTTCTTATGAACACTTATATTTAGTCTTATTTGGTTGATTTGTAATATAGCTCTTATCTTTAATTCAGGTTTTTAGTGAAAATTAATTATTTTAATGTTAGTAAATAATTGTTTACAAAACTGTTAATGCCTTCTTTTTAAGAAAGGTCGTTTCTTTGCGTTTTTAAAACTTTGGGAAACGCAGCATGGACTGCGTTCGCGTTAGACGGCCCTTTCTTGTTAAAACCATGAGATTTCTACGCAAAACGATAAAGGGAACTATGGTAAAATATGTTCCATCTTACATTTTGAAGTTAATTATTTTTCCTCTGGTTCTCCTAACCCGTGAAAAATTCAGGAAATTACTGAGTTCTTCAATAAATGTAGATGAGGCAACAGCTAGCAGTGAATATTGTTTGATTTCAGACTGCCATATCTGCAACTGAAATATAAAACGCAATCTTTATCTGTACGAATCGTTAACTAGGAGATCTTAGCTCATGCTAAGAGCAATTTTGGCTAGGAGGCAGGAGAAAAAGTCCAACAAAGGGTTAGGCCGTAAAACTACTCGGTTAAAGGCAAGAAGACTTAAGATCCGCTTCGACAGTTAAATTTCCTCGAGCGATGTTTGTTACGACTTTGCATCCTGTCTCATGAGCATAGAGGCGGAATGCTACTTAAATGATTAAAAATTAATATCAACGGTGCGCCTCAGGATTCAATGCGAAAACGGCAATACGCATCAGACATTTCAATGCAGGATCACCGTTTTGTTCATCCTTCGCCATGTCCCAAAAACAGATGAGCTGAATGCCAATTTTTTGATGAAATTCAGTATATTTTATGATATTTAAAGGGAATAGGCATTGCCTTTGAAGACCCTTTTAAAAGAGGTGCATAAAATATTCCAGTTACGATAAATATGTTTTTATGAAGAAGTAAGTAGCATCTTCACACAGAAAGAAAATATTTTTCAACAGTGGGATCTAGGCACAATCATCCTGAAGGATCAAGGATAAATTATGTCAAATAATAGATAGCACCTGGCGCGTCGTTTGACATTGGTTTTGAATGTCAAGTCCTTCGAGCCTACGAGTTTTTAGTCTCTACCTCAGTGTAGAAGACACGTTGCTGTGAAATTATTTAAGAACCTACCTATATATTCCCCAGAGTTCGTTAATTGTAACTGAACGCTTCTATCCTTGCTTCTTTCTGAAACTCGCGCCGGCCCCTGCCATTGCTTTTAATCGCGGAAGGGGATCAAACTAAAGGCTGAGTCCTTACATTGTATTATTATTGTCTGTATGTCTATACCTACTGCCTGTTGAATTTGTGGTGATTCTAACATCAATTTAATTTGCTCTGTTCCCTCCATAAGTATGCAAAACTCAAGTTCCTTATGTTTATTTTCACAAAAATTTGGTCCATGACCAGAGCAAACCAAAAATCTCATCCTGCTATCTTGGGTGTTCTAAAGAGCCCGTAGTTGAATTCGAAGAAACAAACGCGTGGCAAGCTGCAATGGGGAAACACCACAACAGGAGGACAAAATCACAATCAACTCTGATGGATTCATTGAAGCCTTTAGATGAGAGTACGGTCAGAGGTAGATTAAATCCTAACGAGAGCTCTGTAAACCGTTCTCGTGCCCCTAAGTAGAACTTAGGAGGAAGCGAAAATTCCAAGCACCAGGATGGACAACAGTGTTTGGTTATTCAGGGTTTGCACGAGTCAACTGCAGTCCGACCAGAAAACCGTGTCGCCGAAGACCTTGCTTCGTTTAATCGCCTCCTAAACCAGTTGCTCCCCACCGGGCGTGGAAGTAAAAGTTATTAAAGCATTCCGGATCGGCAAAAAGTCTGAAGACAGCCTAGGAACGCCGCGACCGCGACCTCTGAAAAATAATGCTAGAGAGCAAAGACCAAATCAAGGCGATCCTATCTAAAAACTAACCTCCGTCACTCGCATAAAGAGGTTTTTTCAACCGGACTTCTCCCCTGCGGAAAAGCTGAAACGCCGGGAACTTGTCTTGGAACTACAATCAAGACTGAAGGCTGGCGAACACAATCTGGCTATTTTCAAGGGGAAGTTAGTTCAAAAAGAATACGAATTTTCCATTGAACCAACCGATTGTTCTGAGGACAACGGCAGCCACCCTCACTAACGCCAAAAACATCAGGGAACCAATTGCCCAAAGAGATGTCAGAACTGATTCCGTAACACCCAGCGTTCTCACTCAAAGAAACCAGAGTTAACGAAAAATCATCAAGAAACGGAAAAAGACATATGACCGTGACGTTAGAGGAGACACAGTTGTGCCCATAAAATTGACAAACGCAACAGGAAATTTGGTCGGCGCGAAATTGAAGTGCTTATATACAAATGCACAAAGCCTTTTATCATAACTTGATGAGTTAAAAATTTGCCTTGCCGAAGTATCTCCGGATGTGATAGCAGTAACCGAAACCTGGCTGTCGGGCAGTATTCGAGATAGCGAAATAACATTGTCTGGATACCAAATATATCGGAGGGACAGAGAAAACCGACAGGGTGGTGGAATAATTGTGTATGTGAAAGACGTGCTAATAGTGTCTGACAAGACGAGCAAGTTTGCGTGAAGCACGGAAGCCATATGGTTGAACATCAAGGCTCTTGGCTCTCCATGTCTAGATGTCCTCATTGTCTATCGGCCACCTAGGATAGACCGAGTTGCGGACACCCACTTGTTGGAACAATTAGAAAATTTATCCAGTCGACATAATGTCATGATTATGGGTGACTTCAATGCACCAGGAATTAACTGGAGCACTGTTCAATCATCATGCCCGAAGTTGACTTTTAATTATGTTTTTCTGCAAAAGACCTTGAAGGCACTTCTCACACAACATGTCCCTTTCCCCACCAGAACACGTGAAGGACAAGGGTTAACTGTCTTGACCTGGTTTTCACGAAAACATCAGGCAGCATTGACGAGATTATTTCAATGCCTCCGCTCGGTCGTAGTGATCATGTGCTGTTTATGTGGGACTACTCCTTATTCTCCGTTGCGCCTGCTATAGAGGAAAAACGGCGTAACGTTTGGCGAGGAAACTTTCATCAGATGCGAGTAGATTTTACAGACATCAACTGGACCTCAATGTTTTCGAGCACCGTGAACGAAGATTGGGAGTCCTTCCGAAATGTTCTTCTGCAACTTATGGACAACCACTGCCCGCTAACGAGTGTCCATCACAGCAAGCATCCCGGGTGGCTAGACAGCAACTTAAAAAGGGAAATAAACAGGAAGCACAAGTTGTGGAGAAAAATATTGCGAGTCTAATCAAGTCGCCTATTTTTAATAAGTATAAAACACAGAGAAACAAAATGAGAAGCCTTATTCTTAAAACGCGAAGAGAATTTGAGAAGACTTTGCTGCAAAAGGCAACGCAGAATCCAAAGTAAGTCTACAGTTACCTCCGTAGATGTACAAGGAATAAACATCAAATACCGCTGATTAAGACTGCCGTGGGCGTCGAAATTTCTGAAAACAGGGAAAAAGCCCAGTAATTTTTCTACAGTTCTACCGCTCCGTCTTCACTAACGAGGTAAGGTTCCTTCGTCCCTCAGTGGATAACCCGCCGACTGCAAGCATTAGCTACATACTATTCTCAGAATTTCTGATCCAAAAAGGAATTAAAAGAACTAAAAAGAGTCGAAATCCCCAGGACCAGACGAGCTTCCACCCAAGCTTCTGAAAGAACTCGCCAATGAACTTTCCGCACCTCTGTCAGTGCTCTTTCAAAAGTCCTTTGACTCCGGAAAACTTCCTTTCGATTGGAAGCTGACACATATAACTCCCCTTTGTACAAAAAGCGGTAGCCGGGCGTCAGTGACAAACTACAGGCCCATAAGCTTGACATGCATCCTTGGCAAGATTATGGAAAGGATCATCAAGAGCGAATTGGTGAAATTCCTAGAGACTCATAATTTGTTATCAAACTGTCAACACGGGTTCAGAAAAGGAAGATCATGCACAACGAATTGGCTGTATTCGCTCCAGAGGTGGATCCAAGCACTTGAAGATAGACATGCGGTTCACAATGTCTTCATTGACTTTCAAATGCCTTCGATACTGTGCCGCACGAGAGACTGCTGTACAAGCTAGAAAGAATTGGAATCAGAGGTAACCTCCTCAAGCGGATTGAAAACTTCCTCGTGGGTCGGCGCCAGGTTGTGTGCATCGGCCAAGAGAGGTCAAGTTCTGCTGCGGTCGAGAGTGGGGTTCCTCAGGGCTCAGTACTAGGGCCAATACTGTTTTTAATATACGTGAACGATTGTGTCAGGAATCTCGACTGTGAAAGCAGCAATGTTTGCCGATGACATTAAAAATCTGGAATGTAATCCAGAGCCCTGCTGACGAAGATAAACTGCAGATCAACCTCAACTCGGTTGGAGGAGTGGTCGAATCATTGGCTTTTGCGGTTCAACGTCGATAAAAGTGTACAAACTTCGCTTAGGCAACCCATCTGGATCTGCCGAAAGTAGAAGTTACTTTCTCAACGGTGAAGTCTTAAAAGACGTGGAAACCCAAAAGGACCTTTGGTGTGCTGACGACCACCACCTTAAAACCATCGTCTCACTGCTTGAAAGTGGCGAAGAGCGCAATTTCGGTGTTGCATGCCATCAGACGAGCCTTTTTGGATTTCGATGAATATCTCTTCGTTAAGACTTTTGGAACATTCATTAGGCCGCAGTTGGAATATGCTATGCACGCCTGGAAACCCTGGACAGTTCAAGATCAGAACTGCCTCGAAAGAGTACAGAGGAAAGCCACCAAAATGGTTAGAAGTCAAAGCTCCCTTGCCATATCCAACCCGCCTAATGAATCTTAATCTGTTCCCTTTGAGTTATAGGCAAATGCGTGGTGATCTCCTGCAGACATTTCGCATTCGTACTACTGGATTCCATTGGCAATCCTGTAGTTGATGACAAATTGACGGCTGATAGTTTTAACGTTTTCTTGTCCAGAACATTTATTGAAAATTCGACCGCTCCCCGTCCGCCCATCCAGGTTTGGACCGGTGCCGTCCTCGAAACCATAACTTTTACCCTCTGGGACGTAACGGTAGCCATTCGACGTTTTCGTCAATCTTATAGTCCTGGACCAGATGGCGTACCGATCAGTATTATAAAGGCGGATGCTAATGATATTTTCCCGTCACTTCTATGTAAGATATTTAATCTAGCTCTTGAAAGTGAAACCTTTCCCAGTGTATGGAAGGAATCGCATATTCTACCTATCCCCCCCCAAACGCGGCCAATCTACGTCATTTGACGATTTTTAGGCCAATCAACACACTGTCCGCAGCTTCGAAAATCCTGGAGACCTTGATCAAAGATAAGATGATGTATCATTTAACTGAGAATAACCTATTGAGTGCAGCCCAGCATGGGTTCCTCAAAAACTAGGTCTTGTGACACATGTCAGCTCTCTTTCTTTGATCATGTTCTACAATCTAGGGATAATGGCTTTGCACTTTACATAGTCTATTTCGATTTCACCAAGGCCTTCGATCGTGTTGACCATGCCCTTCTTCTCCTGAAACTCTCCTCTTTCGGTATATGTGGTAAACTTCTGAGCTTGATATCTTCTTACCTGAGCTCTCGTACACAACATGTTAAGATCTCCAATGCTATCTCAAACTCGGCACGTGTGCGGAGTGGAGTTATTCAGGGTAGTGTGCTAGGCCCGCTTTTATTTTGTCTTTTGTCAATGATGTGCCAGGTTTATTTCGAAATGGTAGGCCCTTTATGTATGCCGACGATTTAAAAGTTGCCTATCGATACAAGCCGGCAGATCGCGACACCGTGATTGATCTATTAAAAATGATCTCGAGGCGTTTGCCCAGTGGTGCTGCACATGGCGCCTTTCCCTTTCTTGGCACAAATGTTCCGTTATGGTTGTCGGTGACAACCATCAGCCTCATCTTAGCATAGATGGCCACGATATAAATGTACCTGGCTTTGTTAAGGACCTGGGCATATCATATTCCAACGGTCTCAATCTTTCAGAGCATTGCGCCCTGATTGTCTCCAAAGCACGCAGAACTGCCGGGTTTATCCTCCGAAATTTTTAAAACTATTGATATTAGACTTCGCCTTTATAAAATGTACGTTAGACCTGGCCTGAATACTGCTCGTTTCTATTTAGCCTTCTGCGCGCTAGCGAACGGAAGAAAAATAGAATCGGTCCAACACTTCTTCACGAAAAGAATTTTATCGTTGGAGCACCGTAATCTGTCGTATCAAGAACGCTGTGGCCTTGTTAACATTGATCCCTTATGGTTTCGCCGAGTGCAGAAGGGACTATTTTTGCTTTTAAGCTTTTGAATAATCGTACATTTAATCCCCTTATCACTGTGAGGCAGCTTGACCATCCTCGGCGCAGCAGTCATCGCAATGTCTTTTTTTATTTCTTCCATTAGCTCGCACAGTTAAGTATCGACGGTTCTTTTCGATAAACGCCATGGCCATGTGGAATAAACTTCCCCATAATATAAAAGTCCAACGGAGTTATTCTTTGTTTAAGATTACCATTACTAGTTTTTTGCATTCAGAACAGTTTCCAAGAATTCTGGGCGCCGACACGGTAGAATCTGTTTTCCTGCTCGACGGAGTGCGCGGCATCTGAACTCGATCCCAGGTGTTATCTTGAGGGATACGGCACCGTCTCTGCAGCCGGCACCCGTTGACTTCTTCGGCAGACAGTGAGCGACCGCACACGGATGCTTTCTTGCCTGAGGCAGAATCCCGGTTCCTAACAAAGACAGAGACTGCATACAGACTGCAATTTTGTTAGCCCTTCCCTGATCTGAATTACTATCATCCTTACAGGCGGCAGTTTTTTCTCCTGAATAACATGAAAATAGGAAAAACACTTATAATGATATATATTCAGGAGTTTTTTTCACTGCCAGCCTCTACCCACTGAATATTTCACCTGACAATGCCTGTAAACCGGTATTAAATACAACTATTATTATTATTATTATTGTGAAAGGATCGGATTGTTGCCTGGAATTCTCGGACTTCTTTGAATTTGCCACCACGACCCATCTCCGAGGTCACCCATTGAAACTGCGTGTCCAGCAGGCGAGACTGGATGTGCGCAATTTCTCCTTCTCTGTCAGAGTGGTTAAACCATGGAATGCCCTCCCTGAAGACGTTGTGATGTCACCATCGCTGGAAAGCTTTAAAAGGAACCTTGACAGTTTTATGTTCCGCAACGAGCCTGAGCGATGAGGAATTTATCTTAACCCTCGAGAGTCGTGCACCACTTGTCATATTTTTATGACCGCCTTTGTACCTTTGCAACCCACATGGTTTCTCTGTGTACCGCACTTAATTTTACGTTACAAATAGGGTACTCAAAGGCCCATGCCTATTTCCCTCAATAAATTGAATTGAAAATTGAATTGAATTGAATTGAATATGCACTACAAAATTGCATAGGACTGTCTATCGGCGTCTCTAACCACTCGGCCATATTGGCAGGGGATCTTGTTAAGCAAGTTAATGGAAAATCAGAAAATAATTTTAAATATCGTTATTCTGCTACTTGTTCACCTCCTGCTAAACGGGCTAAGAGTCTAGTAAGCTTAACTAATGTAGCTTACGAAGATGAAACTTGTATGGGGAGTTTCAGCCTCCAGCAGAAATTCCCAGGTATGAAGCAGGAACTAAGCAATCTAAGACAAGAAATATATAAATTAAAAAAATCTTTTTCTTGCCCACCTGTTAAAAAGCTCCTGTCCATTAAAACCTACCACAAGCAAAATTTGTATGCATTTATAGCTTCTTCAAGCTTACATACTACTCAATTAAACATATCGCAATTGCCGAACCCGGTAAACAAGAGGAATTTTCGCTACTTCCGAAGGGAGCCCCATCTAGTCCTTGCTCCACTCCACCAGTACTTAGTTCGGGTAGCATCAGCACTAATCTGGCTTTACGGCCATCGCTACATCGCTGGTAGACGTTTCACCAACATGTGATGTTGAAGAGGTTGTCGAGTTTGTAAAGCCGAAGAGGAAAAGGTCTAAGAAGAACAAGTCGTGCAGGGATTTGGCTCCAGCCTACCCAACACGCGGTTTATCTGGACCTATCGGGCCAAGTGAACTTTTTACCAGTACTCACTTAGCTGAAAGAGCTGAGTTACAAGCAGGCCCTTGATTGGGTCATAAAACATAATGTAGTCATTAAAGGGGTCTTGGAGTCAGCTTAAATTATTCCAAAGGAGCGAGTTAAACATTACTTGGATCTCCTTCAATTGTATGCAAAAACGATGCTTACGGATAGCGAGTCCATCCACATTCTCAAGGCAAATAGAATAGGGAAGGCTCTGTCAGAACCCTAATCAAATCCTCGATCAAGACCTCTTAAATCATCTTGGAAAACGAAGCACAGGCACAGCTCCTGCTACAGAGAAAAGCAACCCTGTGGGGCCTGCATTTTGAAGTTCTTTTTCAACCGGAATACGGGCTGAAAGAGCGAATGGAAATGAGACAGTTAATAATAGAACTGGAAACACGAAGGACCAATGGAGAGGCACATCTCCAAATAAGAAACGAACAAACAGTTCAAGTGAAAAATGCATTTCTTTGGTCGAAGGCAGTCATTCTGACAGCCTAACTGTCCCTTCTAAGAATCCAAAAACGTGCCCGCTTAAATTATTCGTCTTTGCTTAATTAGATGCCTCTGCTCCAGACTCTGGTTTTCATCCACCACCCCGACATTGTAATAATAACAGAGACATGGGCAACAACCTGTGTATCCGACTCTGAACTCAATATTCTAGGGTACGATTATTTTCGTCACGATCGACACGAGGGCCGTGGTGGAGGAAGCTGAATCTATATTAAGCAGTAATTTACCTTTCTGTCTTTGGATTATCAGAAATTTACCGCAGAATAAGAGAGCCGTTGGCTGCGAGTAGTTCTAAAAGATAACTACTCTTTACTCGTTGGTTTTGTCTATCACCCCCCAAACGCAAGCGAGGATTACGATCTTCGTCTCTCACAGAAATTTCATGCCACAGTTGACCTAAATCTGAAGTACTGCTTGATTGCCGGTGACTTCAATCTTCCTGAAAATCATTGGTTTCCACCTTCCGGTCCTGCAAAGTTTGAAAACTTGCTTAAGGCCATAGATACTGGCATATGGAAAAAGGTATTTGATTTGCCCACCCGAGGATCAAACATACTCGATCTCATTTTTTGCAGAGGTTGTCAGCCATTGTCAGTTTCACCTTTAGACCCACTTGGGAGTTCAGATCACGCTATAGTTCTTTCTTCACTATAAATTGAGGCTGATGAAGCGTTTTCAAAAAAATATAGTTTTGTCCATGATTTCCGATCAGCAAATATGGGGGAATTACTAACACATCTTAATTCCCACGATTTGACTAACTTCTTCATATTTTTGGATGTGAATGTTTGTACTGATACATTCTACCAAGTTCTAGATCCAATAATTTCTTGTTTTGTTCCCCGTAAGAAAATATTTAATGTCAAGGATAAAGTCTTCCTCCCTTTATCTTTCCGCTGTAGACTGCGTAGACTCTCACATCATTTTCATCTGCTAAATGACACTTCCATCTTGCCCTTGATCCAACAAATCTTTGAAGAGGCTTAAAGGCTCGCTGATGAAAAAAAGACTAGCTACAGAGGTTAACTTTGCCGAAAACCCTTCGTTAAATGTTGCAAAACTCTTTCGCGCCCAGTAAAAGCGCAGAGAAAAAATCAGTTCCCTGTAATTCGAGACGCTTTTGGAAACCCTATAGCGGACGCTAAGTTGACTGCTGATAGCTTCAATGCTTTCTTTTCTAGAACTTTTAGTAAACATTCGGTCGCCCCCCTTCTAAACATCCGGGTTTGGACCGGTAACGTCCTCGAAACCATAACTTTTTTTCCTCTGGGACGTGACCGTAGCCATTCGGCGTTTTCATCAATCTTACAGTCCAGGACCAGATGGCGTCCCGGTCAGCGTTCTAAAGGTGGATGCAAACGATATATTTCCATCCCTTCTGTGAAAGATATTTAATCTTGCTCTTGAAAGTGAAAATTTCCCTATTTTATGGAAGGAATCACACATACTGCCTATACCCAAACACGACCGAACTACGTCATTCTATGACTTTAGGCCAATAACTAAACTGCCAGCAGCCTTCAAAGATCTTAGAGACCTTGGCTTAAGACAAGTTGATGCGTCACCTAACAGAGAATAACCTCTTTAATGCGGCTCAGCATGGGTTTCTCGAAAGAAGATCTTGTGACACCTGCCAGCTCTCTTTACTTTGATAATTTGCTACAATCTAGAGATAAGGTATTTCAATCTTCACCGTTTATTTAGACTTCACGAAGGCTTTTGATGGCGTTGACCATGATCTCATCCTGCTGAAAATTACCTCCTTTGGCATAGGTAACAAGCTTCTAAACTTAAAATCCTCCTATTTGAATGCTCGCCCACAGCGAGTTAAAATTTCCAATGTTATCTCCGACCCCCGACACGTGAGAAGTGGAGTTATTCAGGGTAGCGTACTCGGCCCACTTCTATTTTGCCTTTTTTGAACGGTGTTCCTGATTGTTTTCAGTATAATTCAGTATATATATAAGGGAGATAGGCAGAGCCTTTGAAAACCCTATTTACAGATAGACGCTAGCAAAACAAGCAAATGTTACATGGCGATAGTCGTTTTAGTATATCAATCATTGCTGTCGACTAAATATATGTTCATCAAGTAAAAAAATGCATCAAGTCTTCTTTTTAAACATTTCAACGCTTTCAGCCTGAACAACTGAGGCTGGCAGTTTGTTCCATTCGTCAATCACCCGTTGGGAAAAAGAAGTTGGCCCGCACTTCAAGTTTGGCGTGATTTCTTTTCAGTTTGTATTGGTGACCTCGGAGACTTGTCATGTTTGCCAATTCAAAAAAAGTTGGCCATCTGAAGAGCACAATCAACTCCTCTGACCAGTTTGAAGACTAAGATCATATCCCCTCTGTATTGCCTATAAGAGAGAGGAAAAATTTTAAGTCTTTCTAGGCGGCCCTCATAGGGTAGGCATTCCAATCCGCTGACTAGTTTTCGTTGCCCTCCGTTGAACTTTCTCCAGCAGAGCGTAGTCATGTTTCGTCCAAGGGCGCCACGCCTGAACGCAATATTCCAACACCGGCCGGATAAATGTTCCAAACACGCGCCCAAAAAGCTCTCCGTCAAAATTAACGAAGGGACCTCTGATTGCACCTAAGATACACATAGCTTTCTTTGCGATATTCGCACAGTGTGACGATGGTTTGAGAGTTGGTGTTATCCATATACCCAAGTCCTTTAGAATATTTACCTCCTGGATTTGGTGACCACTGATGGAGTACTGGTATTCAAACCTAATCAGCCTTCTGGAACTAGACCGCAGTCGGATTATTTTGGCATTTGTTAAGATTAAGGTTCAGCAGCCACTCATCACACCATGTTTGCAAGCGATCTAAGTTTTTGTTGTAATTTTTCGCGCATCCTCCGGTTTTTTTCAATCGAGTTCCATAACTTCAAATCGTCAGCGAACATTACCTTCTCGCATGTCAGACAATCCAGACAGTCGTTTACGTATATCAGAAACAAAATGGGACCCAGAACGCTGCCCTGCGGAACTCCACTGTGAACGGTTTCCCAGTGAGACTTTGTGTCTCCGATACAAAAACACGCTGGCGCCGGTCTGTGAGAAAGTCGGCCAACCATTTTGAGTAGGTTGCCAGTCACACCCATTTGACGGAGCTTAAAGATCAGACGTTTGTGTGGAACCCTGTCAAAGGCTTTGCTAAAGTCAATGTAGACCGCATCGACTGACAAACCATTTCTAATGATTTTGTCCAACTTTCCATGGATGTGAGCAAGTTTGTGAGGCAGGATCGACCACTTCGAAATCCATGTTGATATGAACAGGCCCTTTATGTACGCTGATGATTTTAAAGTTGTTTATCGATATAAACCGGCCGATCGCCACATCTTGCTTGAGCTCTTAAAAAAGGATCTTCAAGTCTTCGCTTAAGGGTTTCGCACATGGCGCCTTTCGCTTTCTTGGCACATGTGCTCCGGTACGGTTAGTGGTGACAACCATCAACCTCATCTAAGCATAGATGGTCATGACCTAAATGTGCCCAGGGTTATAAAGGATATGGGCATATCATATTCTAGTAGTCTTAGTCTGTCAGAGCACCGCACCCTGATTGTCTCGAAAGCACGCCAAACCACTGGGTTTATTCTCAGAAATTTTAAAACCGCCAATATTATGACCAGCCTTTATAAAATGTATGTCAGACCTAGTCTGGAATACTGATCGTTTTTATTTAGCCGTCTGCACACGAGGGAACGGATGAAGATAGAATCAGTCCAGCACTTCTTTACTAAAAAGTTTTCACTTCAGAGCACAGAAACCTGTCCATACAACAATGCTGTGAGCTAGCAAGCCTCGACCCGTTGTGGCTTCATAGATTACAGAAGGGACTATTTTTACTGTTTAAACTTTTAAACAGTTTTACCTTTAACCCCCTCACATCCCTGAGGCAGCTCGACCACTCTCGGCACACAATCATAGAGATGTATTCTTATTTCTTCCTTTGGCACGCACCATTAGATACCATCAGTTTTTTTCGGTAAACGCTCTACCAATCTGGAATAAACTACCCAGAAGTATTAAAATTCAGCAAAACCATCCTTTGTTTACGAGAGCAGTCACTAGTTTTCTACATTTCGGACACCTTCGACGAATTTTTGGGTCCTGATTCTCTGGAAGCTCTCTTCCGTTTTTATGGCGTCTGCGGACTCTGAATCCGAGGCCGGACTTCATGCTGAAGGTAATATCGCTGGCTCTGCAGTCCGTAATCGGGTTATTTCTCAGTCGACAGCGAGCAGCCGTTCGCCAGCTAAGACAGTGCCTTCCCGGCGCTTACCAAATATAAATTCTAAATACCTGTTGCTAGTACAGAATGAGAGATCCACAACAATAAAAGGAGAAGTACTACACTGTGCAGCTGTGTCAATACTTCCCTGTCCTGAACTTTAATCTGTTCAATAAGCTGCAGTTTTTTCTCCTGAACACACTTTAAAGAATGATCAGGAGTTTTTTTCACTGTCAGCTCGACCTCCTACTCTATATCCGTTTTGACCTTGCCTGTAAACTGGCAATAAAAAAATAAACAAATTGGTATGTATGTGCAACGCTTTGGTATGATATAGCCGTTCCTTTCCTCTTAAAATGAACGCTATTTTTCAAGCAAATATAAATCCAGTTTATGTTCGCATGTGTTTGTCATGTCTGTCCGCATAAGATCACCTGGGAGTCCGTTCCAAGCACCGACTACTCTCTGCGAAAGCGAGTAGCGATGAATATCCAGGTAGGATAAGGTTCTTCAAAGTTTGAGGGAATTTCCACGCATGTTTGTTTCTGTGGCCAGTTAGAAGAAGTCTTTAAAGTGTTGAGCACAGTCCTGATTTCTCGTGAGCCATTATGTCTGTATGAGATCGCCTCAAATATGCCTGTTCTCAGGATGGAAATGGTAAAGCGCGTCAAGTCTATATTTTTTTGATAAAGACTTCATACCCTTCATTAAATTTTACCCTCCTTTGAACCCTTTCCAGCAGGTTGCAATCTTTTTTTAGTTACGGTCGCTGCGCCTGAACTTCATTTTCCCGGTGTGTATGAATAAAGGTCCCGTTTACTTTTCCAAGTATTTTCTTATCGATATCTACGAAAGTTGTGTTAATGCCAAGCAGAACACTGGACGCCCTTTTGGTCACCCTGACAGATTGCTTGGATAGCTTTAGGAAATACAAAATGGTGATTTCTAGGGTCTTTTGTATATTTGTATATTTTGAAGGGTTACAGGCATTGCTCTTGATGACCCTATTAATGCAATGTTATCATTGCATGTGTACAGTCAATATAAAATGGTGTAAAATTTAAAATGTTTTAGTCAAAGCATAACATACCTTTAAATGCGTTCTCACAGTTATAGGCGAAACATTGTGAAAGAATAGTAGAGCCTGAAAGATTTTAAAAGGCTTGTTTAAAGAAATCATGTTGTGAGAGTCGTCTTTTGTCAAATATTATGCCATCAAGCCTTCTTATAAAATTGATAATGCTGTTTAGCCATCTTCGCTGCTCTCCGTTGCACCTGTTCGAGGAGGTCAACATCTTTCTTTATCCACGGTATCCAGGCTGCTATTCCTTAATCTAAATTTTGTCTCATGAAGACGCCAAAGACATTTCCGAAGAAATCAGGAGGGAAAATTTTAAATGCACTTCTGAGCCAATGCAGTGTACATGTTTGCCTTCTGGACTGCTTTCTTACAGTGTTCTGAGGGCATTGAATTCGCAGTTGTCCACATGCCCAGATGTTTGCGTGTTTCCACCTCTTTAAATGCAGTGCCATTAATAAAGTATTGGTGTTTCAGATATACTTTTCGACCGGTGCTTGTGTGTAGGATCAAACACTTGGATACATTAAACTTAAGAAGCCAACTGGCCGACAGGCACCTTCTGCCAAGGCAGAATTGATGGGAGTTACCCATTACGCTCAGCTTCTTCGTTTTGAGCCGCAGTGGAAACATTTATCAAATTTGAACTTCATCAACCATTCATCGGACCACTCACATAGACGGTTGAGGCCTTCTTGTAAATCCTCTTCATCAGTACTGCATTTAATTTGTTGCCGCATCCTGACGTCGTCTGCAAACATCTGGCAATACTCTAGCATTACACCAATCTTTAAAAACGTGAATCGATCTGATACACGAAGCTATCGTGGTGTTTACCGAACAGCGGTTATAGCAAAAATCCTCGAAAAAATAATTTCGAACCAAATGCTAAATTATCTTACAAACGCTTACCTCATACCTTCCTCTCAACACGCTTTCTTACCTAAAAAGTCATGTCAGTCCTGCCATCTCACCTTCCTTGAATTCGTTTCAAGTACAGGGATGACGGAAACACGGTAGCTACGATATACTTTGACGTAAAAAAAGCGTTTGATAAAGTCGCCCATCAAAGGCTTCTAGTGAAGCTAATAAGTCACGGGATTGGGTCTCCTCTTCTCGACTTTCTAAAATCCTACCTTCAAAACCGATATCAGGTAGTTCAAATTCGAAACGTGGTCTCAGAACCATCTAATATTAGTAGTGGAGTACTTCAGGGGACTATCCTACGTCCCCTCCTATTTCTTAATTAAATTCACGACTTATCCTCTATATCAACGTCAGCTAAACCATTTTTATATAATTCAGTATAATTCAGTATATATAAGGGAGATAGGCAGAGCCTTTGAAAACCCTATTTACAGATAGACGCTAGCAAAACAAGCAAATGTTACATTGCGATAGTCGTTTTAGCATATTGATCATTGCTGTCGACTCAATATATGTCCATCAAGTAAAAATGCATCATGTCTTCTTTTAAACATTTCAACGCTTTCAGCCTGAACAACCGAAGCTGGCAGTTTTTTCGATTCTTCAATCACCCGTTGGAAAAAGAAGTTGGCCCGCACTTCAAGTTTGGCGTGTTTTCTTTTCAGTTTGTATGGGTGTCCTCGGAGACTTGTCATGTTTGCCAATTCAAAAACTTGGCCATCTGAATAGCACAATCAACTCCTCTGACTAGTTTGAAGACTAAGATCATATCCCCTCTGTATTGCCTATAAGAGAGAGGAAAAATTTTAAGTCTTTCTAGGCGGCCCTCATAGGGTAGGCATTCCAATCCGCTAACTAGTTTCGTTGCCCTCCGTTGAACTTTCTCCAGCAGAGCGTAGTCATGTTTCGTCCAAGGGCGCCACGCCTGAACGCAATATTCCAACACCGGCCGGATAAATGTTCCAAACGCGCGCCCAAAAAGCTCTCCGTCAAAATTAACGAAGGACCTCCTGATTGCGCCTAAGATACACATAGCTATTTTTGCGATATTCGCACAGTGCGACGATGGTTTGAGAGTTGATGTTATCCATATACCCAAGTCCTTTAGAATATTTACCTCCTGGAGTTGGTGAACACTGATGGAGTACTGGTATTCAAATCTAATCATCCTTCTGGAACTTGACCGCAGTCGGATTATTTGGCATTTGTTAAGATTAAGGTTCAGCAGCCACTCATCACACCATGTTTGCAAGCGATCTAAGTTTTGTTGTAATTTCTGCGCATCCTCCGGTTTTTCAATCGAGTTCCATAACTTCAGATCGTCAGCGAACATTACCTACTCGCATGTCAGACAATCCAAGCAGTTATTCACGTATATCAGAAACAAAATGGGACCCAGAACGCTGCCCTGCGGAACTCCACTGTGAACGGTTTCCAGGTGAGACTTGGCATCTCCAATACAAACACGCTGGCGCCTGTCTGTGAGAAAGTCGGCCAACCATTTGAGTAGGTTGCCAGACACACCCATTTGACGGAGCTTAAAAGATCAGACGTTTGTGTGGAACCCTGTCAAAGGCTTTGCTAAAGTCAATGTAGACCGCATCGACTGACAAACCCATTTCTAATGATTTTTGTCCAACTTTCCATGGATGTGAGCAGGTTTGTGAGGCAGGATCGACCACTTCGAAATCCATGTTGATATGAACTTAGCAAGTTATTCTCTTCAAGATGCCTCATCAGTTCCGTTTTTGATTATCTTCTCCATCATTTTGCAACAGATACTTGTGAGGCTGACTGGTCGGAAACTGTTTGGTGATGTCCTCTCTCCTCCTTTATAGATGGGGGTTATGTTGGCTATCTTCCACTCGGTAGGCAGAGCCCCCGCCTCCATCGAACTTTCAAATATCTTGGAGAACGGAGAGGCCAGCTGTTCTGTGAGTTCATTGAGAACTTTTGCGGATATACCATCTGGGCCAGGTGATTTAGTGGGCTGTAGCTGTTTCAGAGTTTTTTTCTTACTGTGTCCATTGGGAACGACACCGTGCTTATTTTGTTTGTAGATGTGGCAGTACTGTAGTATTCATCCTCGTCAAAAATGGTTCCTCGGTATACACGGACATAAAGAAATTGGATAAGAGGCAGGTCTTATCAGAGTTATCAGTTAACCTGTTTCCCTGATTGTCTTTAAGACAAGGAATGCAGTCGCGATTTCGTTTTTGCCTTATTAACGTAAGCATAAAACCTTTTCGAATTTCTTGGTATGTCTTTAACTATTTCTGACTCAAAGGCTGATCTTTCTTTTTCTCAGAAGATTCCGACACCGATTTCGCTGTTTCTTAAAAGCGGAAAAATGTTCGGGTTGTTGATATCTGGCATATGTTCTCCACAGTCTTCTTTTTCTTCTTGAGATTCCTTTTTATTTCCGATGTCACCCACTCGGGTCGGGAGACGCATGATCGCCTTTTAAGTGGGCAGAATTTCTCACCAATTGGTGAATCAATTTACTAATGAAGAACCAGGCAGCATTAGGGTCAGGTACATGTGCAGGGCTCCAGTCTATCCCATTCAGTAATTCTTTCATTTTGGGATAATCCCCTTTCCATACATTTCTCTGCCTAACTGCACGACGTTTGGGTACAGAAAAATGACTGTACTCCCAAGCAAGAACACAATGATCACTTCGTCCAAGCGGCACGTAAGAACTTAATGCAAGGATGCAATTGTCGTCTCTACTAATGATTAGATCCAAACAGCTTGACTGCTGCCCATTTCGGAACCGCGTCTTCATTGTGACATGTTGGGTAAGAAACTCGTCATTTACCAACTGAAGTAATTTCTGTTCGAATGAATTTTCCGATCGCGAGCAGTACATTGACACCCAATCGATATCGGGAGCGTTGAAATCTCCAAGTATTAATAAGTGTTTGCTACGGCAGATTTGCTTTACCTCTGTGATGAGTGCTTCGTCCGTGTCCGTTCGCTGTCCTGGGGGATCGATATACCACGGCAATATGGAGGTCTGGTTGGTTTGGGACTTTCAGTTTACAACAAAGTATTTCGCAAGACGAGATCCTATTTGGCGAGGGCCCATCCGGAATGAAGTCAATGCCTTCTCGTATAAACATTGCGATTCCACCACCCCTACGTCCGTTTCTATCCATGCGGATAAGCTGAAAACCATCTATTCTGACTTCTGTGTCTGCGATTTGTTCATTTAACCATGTTTCAGTTAGAGCTATGAAGTCAGGTTGTAAATGGTCCACGACCAGTTTAATTTCATCCATTTTGTTCAATAGACTCTGCACATTTGTGTACATCATTTTTAATCTTGTTTCTTCCCTCGATTTCTGAAGATTTTTAGTTCTTTTCTTCCACATGGCGATTTTTGCTGGATATTTCACAAGATATATCCAGTCTCCTGTCTGGGTTCAAATCTATAGGCATTTGGTAGGGCTTTTGACCGGCGTGGTTGCCGTCAATTTCACCGGATGTTCCCATAAAAACGAGCGCACCGTTTTGACGATTTTGTTGTCTACAATTTTTCAAGTTTTGTTCCCCCTCGTATTGACGTCTTTTCAATTCTGCTACCAGTGTCCTCATTTTCATCCGATCGGTGGGAGAGTAATCCGGCTGAAAAAAACTCCACGATGATTCTTTCGTAGTCGGGACTTTCGAGAGAGCAAAAGATCTACCTGCTGTTTGCTCCCCAAGACGACTTTTAATGGTCTTGGTCGAACCTCATGCGTTTCATTTTGTAACGAGAGGCCCCAATCGAAAGATCTTTTTGATGTCGACTGTCACACCAGTTTCTTGCGTATCATTCAATAAATTTTGGAATGTCAGCAGATCCTGTTTTACCCTTTCTTTTTGGCGTTTCCCCAGTAGCCTCTGAGACTCCCTGAACTACCAGACAAAATGATCTGTCAGGGAAAAAACTCGTTTCTGCATCCTGCTTTCTTTTAGTGATGGAAGGTTGAATCATGCCCTTTGTTACAGTCTTTAATACTGTGTTCAAATTGGTCTTCATCGGTGAGACGGTTGGTTGATTTGCAGACATCTCTATGGACCTTTCAAACAGCGTGAGTTCTCCTGACAATGCGTTTGCTCGAATAGCCTCCGGAAAACCTGAATTTTGGTTTGTTGCATCCAGGTCTGTCGATAAGTCGCAGGCCACTTTTCCGCCATTACTTTGCTGGCTACCATGCCCTGCTTCATTGTTGTTCGATGGACATCTAAAGAGCATGCTGCTGTCGCTCGTCCGTGGCATTAAAGATACCTTACGATTACTGTTTTTCGACTTTTCAGAGACCGTCGATCGCTGATTTACTTTTGTGCAGTCGGATTCTATGTGCACCAGATTTCCCGAACCTGGGGAAACGCAAGACATAATTTCCTCCTCGCTTATTTTCTTTCTGGTCATCTGTATTTCAACTGACTCAGAGGTTTGTTCTAATGACTTCGTTCTTTTTCTCTTTTTGTTTCGCTTAATGTTGTGTCTATTGACCTCTACCGTTTCCTTGCGATGATTATGGTCTAGCTTGCTGATGTTTTTCAGCTCATTTGCATCGTGTTTCGGCGAGTTAATTTTGTTATGTTTTATGAGGACTGATATTATTTCCGATAGGAGATCGAGGTCTCCTTCTAATCTCAAAACTCTGGTTGTGAGTCCTCGGCATCCATCACAGTGTGCCAGCCCTTCACTGTTTAGCTTAGTTTTGGTAATGTTCAGTAGTGCACTGCTTTCTTCAATATTGCTGCTTTGTGGTTCTTCTCGGTCTGCTGAGAGTGACTTGAGTATTTCTGGTAAGTTTTTGTCACATGAAATCGAAAACGGTTTACAAAGATAGGAGAGATCATTATTTTTGTAGGCTATACTATTTGTTTTGTCTGCTGGCTTCCTGGGCGTGGCCGAGCGGTCAAGAGCATCGGTAGCTAATCGAGAGGTTGGTGTTTCGAGTCCTGGCTGAAGCGGTGAATAATTTTCTCGCGTGGTCGGGTCGTGAACATTTGCGTTTCCCATGCCAGCAAGATCTCTACGAGGATGCATTAAGTTTTTAACGAGCAGCTTAAATTATCAAGCGAATAGTTTACTGAGCACAAAAAGAAGTGCTTTTCCGAACCGAATTCACTATCGAATGTTAATACGAAGCAAAGAATGATGCAGCCTTCGAAGTGAGTTTGCCAGTGGTTCTCCGTTCCTTTCCTGATGTAGACACCTTTCCTGGCGAGAGACTGTTTTCTGAAGCCCGTATGAGGCAGGATCCAAATGAAGCTGAGTTAGCTTATTATTCAAGATTCCGATATCAATTTTCGTGTGCCTGAATATCACAATGTCTATAAACAATTATAGGCTGATCCTGATAAACAGACAATATGTGATCCAATGACAACTTATTTCGTTGAGTCCTGACTTTGGGAACAGATTATTGGCCAAAAATCAAAAGCTTGGAGACGAGCGAATTTCAATCGGAAGTCCAACGCCGCCGCAATAGAAACAATATGAGCAATAAATGCGCCTATTCGTTCAAAACCACTTTTAAAAAACAACAAATGATAGGAAGAATATTCAGGAACGACTCAGCCGTTTGTAGAGGTCAAAGGTCCTGGATAACTTCAGATCTTCAAGGGGTTGTGCACTTTTGGTTCACTGAGCGGTATCAGTATTTAATTCAGTATAATTTTAGTATATATAAGGGAGATAGGCAGAGCCTTTGAAAACCCTATTTACAGATAGACGCTAGCAAAACAAGCAAATGTTACATGGCGATAGTCGTTTTAGTATATCAATCATTGCTGTCGACTAAATTATATGTTCATCAAGTAAAAATGCATCAAGTCTTCTTTTAAACATTTCAACGCTTTCAGCCTGAACAACTGAGGCTGGCAGTTTGTTCCATTCGTCAATCACCCGTTGGGAAAAGAAGTTGGCCCGCACTTCAAGTTTGGCGTGATTTCTTTTCAGTTTGTATTGGTGACCTCGGAGACTTGTCATGTTTGCCAATTCAAAAAGTTGGCCATCTGAAGAGCACAATCAACTCCTCTGACCAGTTTGAAGACTAAGATCATATCCCCTCTGTATTGCCTATAAGAGAGGAAAAATTTTAAGTCTTTCTAGGCGGCCCTCATAGGGTAGGCATTCCAATCCGCTGACTAGTTTCGTTGCCCTCCGTTGAACTTTTCTCCAGCAGAGCGTAGTCATGTTTCGTCCAAGGGCGCCACGCCTGAACGCAATATTCCAACACCGGCCGGATAAATGTTCCAAACACGCGCCCAAAAAGCTCTCCGTCAAAATTAACGAAGGACCTCCTGATTGCGCCTAAGATACACATAGCTTTCTTTGCGATATTCGCACAGTGCGACGATGGTTTGAGAGTTGGTGTTATCCATATACCCAAGTCCTTTAGAATGTTTACCTCCTGGAGTTGGTGACCACTGATGGAGTACTGGTATTCAAATCTAATCAGCCTTCTGGAACTAGACCGCAGTCGGATTATTTGGCATTTGTTAAGATTAAGGTTCAGCAGCCACTCATCACACCATGTTTGCAAGCGATCTAAGTTTTGTTGTAATTTTCGCGCATCCTCCGGTTTTTCAATCGAGTTCCATAACTTCAAATCGTCAGCGAACATTACCTTCTCGCATGTCAGACAATCCAGGCAGTCGTTTACGTATATCAGAAACAAAATGGGACCCAGAACGCTGCCCTGCGGAACTCCACTGTGAACGGTTTCCCAGTGAGACTTGGTGTCTCCGATACAAACACGCTGGCGCCTGTCTGTGAGAAAGTCGGCCAACCATTTGAGTAGGTTGCCAGTCACACCCATTTGACGGAGCTTAAAGATCAGACGTTTGTGTGGAACCCTGTCAAAGGCTTTGCTAAAGTCAATGTAGACCGCATCGACTGACAAACCCATTTCTAATGATTTTGTCCAACTTTCCATGGATGTGAGCAAGTTTGTGAGGCAGGATCGACCACTTCGAAATCCATGTTGATATGAACTAAGCAAGTTATTCTCTTCAAGATGCCTCATCAAGTTCCGTTTTGATTATCTTCTCCATCATTTTTGCAACAGATACTTGTGAGGCTGACTGGTCGGAAACTGTTTGGTGATGTCCTCTCTCCTCCTTTATAGATGGGGGTTATGTTGGCTATCTTCCACTCGGTAGGCAGAGCCCCCGCCTCCATCGAACTTTCAAATATCTTGGAGAGCGGAGAGGCCAGCTGTTCTGTGAGTTCATTGAGAACTTTTGCGGATATACCATCTGGGCCAGGTGATTTAGTGGGCTGTAGCTGTTTCAGAGTTTTTCTTACTGTGTCCATTGGGAACGACACCGTGCTTATTTTGTTTGTAGATGTGGCAGTACTGTAGTATTCATCCTCGTCAAAAAATGGTTCCTCGGTATACACGGACATAAAGAAATTGGATAAGAGGCAGGTCTTATCAGAGTTATCAGTTAACCTGTTTCCCTGATTGTCTTTAAGACAAGGAATGCAGTCGCGATTTCGTTTTTGCCTTATTAACGTAAGCATAAAACCTTTTCGAATTTCTTGGTATGTCTTTAACTATTTCTGACTCAAAGGCTGATCTTTCTTTTTCTCAGAAGATTCCGACACCGATTTCGCTGTTTCTTAAAAGCGGAAAAATGTTCGGGTTGTTGATATCTGGCATATGTTCTCCACAGTCTTCTTTTTCTTCTTGAGATTCCTTTTTATTTCCGATGTCACCCACTCGGGTCGGGAGACGCATGATCGCCTTTTAAGTGGGCAGAATTTCTCTACCAATTGGTGAATCAATTTACTAATGAAGAACCAGGCAGCATTAGGGTCAGGTACATGTGCAGGGCTCCAGTCTATCCCATTCAGTAATTCTTTCATTTTGGGATAATCCCCTTTCCATACATTTCTCTGCCTAACTGCACGACGTTTGGGTACAGAAAAATGACTGTACTCCCAAGCAAGAACACAATGATCACTTCGTCCAAGCGGCACGTAAGAACTTAATGCAAGGATGCAATTGTCGTCTCTACTAATGATTAGATCCAAACAGCTTGACTGCTGCCCATTTCGGAACCGCGTCTTCATTGTGACATGTTGGGTAAGAAACTCGTCATTTACCAACTGAAGTAATTTCTGTTCGAATGAATTTTCCGATCGCGAGCAGTACATTGACACCCAATCGATATCGGGAGCGTTGAAATCTCCAAGTATTAATAAATGTTTGCTACGGCAGATTTGCTTTACCTCTGTGATGAGTGCTTCGTCCGTGTCCGTTCGCTGTCCTGGGGGTCGATATACCACGGCAATATGGAGGTCTGGTTGGTTTGGGACTTTCAGTTTACAACAAAGTATTTCGCAAGACGAGATCCTATTTGGCGAGGGCCCATCCGGAATGAAGTCAATGCCTTCTCGTATAAACATTGCGATTCCACCACCCCTACGTCCGTTTCTATCCATGCGGATAAGCTGAAAACCGTCTATTCGGACTTCTGTGTCTGCGATTTGTTCATTTAACCATGTTTCAGTTAGAGCTATGAAGTCAGGGTTGTAAATGGTCCACGACCAGTTTAATTTCATCCATTTTGTTCAATAGACTCTGCACATTTGTGTACATCATTTTTAATCTTGTTTTCCTTGCCTCGATTTCTGAAGATTTTTAGTTCTTTCTTCCACATGGAGATTTTTTTGCTGGATATTTCACAAGATATATCCAGTCTCCTGTCTGGGCTCAAATCTATAGGCATTTGGTAGGGCTTTTTGACCGGCGTGGTTGCCGTCAATTTCACCGGATGTTCCCCATAAAAACGAGCGCACCGTTTTGACTATTTTTGTTGTCTACTATTTTCAAGTTTTGTTCCCCCTCGTATTGACGTCTTTTTCAATTCTGCTACCAGTGTCCTCATTTTCATCCGATCGGTGGGAGAGTAATCCGGCTGAAAAAAACTCCACGATGATTCTTTCGTAGTTGGGACTTTCGAGAGAGCAATAGATCTACCTGCTGTTTACTCCCCAAAACGACTTTTTAATGGTCTTGGTCGAACCTCATGCGTTTCATTTTGTAACGAGAGGCCCCAATCGAAAGATCTTTTTGATGTCGACTGTCACACCAGTTTCTTGCGTATCATTCAATAAATTTTTGGAATGTCAGCAGATCCTGTTTTACCCTTTGTTTTGGCGTTTCCCCAGTAGCCTCTGAGACTCCCTGAACTACCAGACAAAATGACCTGTCAGGGAAAAAACTCGTTTCTGCATCCTGCTTTCTTTTTAGTGATTGAAGGTTGAATCATACCCTTTGATACAGTCTTTAATACTGTGTTCAAATTTGTCTTCATCGGTGAGCCTGTTGGTTGATTTGCAGACATCTCTATGAACCTTTCAAACAGCGTGAGTTCTCCTGACAATGCGTTTGCACGAATAGCACCCGGAAAACCTGAATTTTTGGTTTATGGCATCCAGGTCTGTCGATAAGTCGTAGGCCACTTTTCCGCCATTACTTTGCTGGCTACCATGCCCTGCTTCATTGTTGTTCGATGGACATGTAAAGAGCATGCTGCTGTCGCTCGTCCGTGGCAGTAAAGAAACCTTACGATTACTGTTTTTCGACTTTTCAGAGACCGTCGATCGCTGATTTACTTTTGTGCAGTCGGATTCTATGTGCACCAGATTTCCCGAACCTGGGGAAACGCAAGACACAATTTCCTCCTCGCTTATTTTTCTTTCTGGTCATCTGTATTTCAACTGACTCAGAGGTTTGTTCTAATGACTTCGTTCTTTTTCTCTTTTTGTTTCGCTTAATGTTGTGTCTATTGACTTCTACCGTTTCCTTTCGATGATTATGTTCTAGCTTGCTGATGTTTTTCGGCTCATTTGCATCGTGTTTCGGCGAGTTAATTTTATTATGTTTTATGAGGACTGATATTATTTCCGATAGGAGATCGAGGTCTCCTTCTAATCTCAAAACTCTGGTTGTGAGTCCTCGGCATCCATCACAGTGTGCCAGCCCTTCGCTGTTTAGCTTAGTTTTGGTAATGTTCAGTAGTGCACTGCTTTCTTCATTATTGCTGCTTTGTGGTTCTTCTCGGTCTGCTGAGAGTGACTTGAGTATTTAAAGATAGGAGAGAGGCTGTTTTATCAAGTCGACGAAGGTGATAAACAAATTCCAAATTGATGTCGTTTTGTGAGGTAATTCGGCACAAGAAAAATTCCCGAAAATTCCAAAGAGCAATTGCGTACGTGCAGTGGCAGATTTAATGTCAGGATCAGAACAAGCGAAGTTTTAACGGTTTTCAAACTGTCCAAGCCGGAGAACAAAAAGATACGTGATTCCTTTGCACAGGATGACTTTGATTGCGGACGACTTAAAACGTGCATATGCATTTAACAAGCATACAGTAGCCAGTATGCATAGAACGATTTAAAAGGACCTTAAAAAACTAAGCGAATGGAGTCCTCTATGGCAAATGCCATTCTCTCTAAGTAAATGTCATCTCCTGATTTTTGGTCCACAAAAACGTCCACCCATAACTTTCAATAATCAGGAAATAACCAAGACAACATCAATAAAAGACTAAGGTCTTAGCTATACAAATACTCTTGATTTATCTCCCCACGTTAAACAAATATCACCAAAAGCCACTAGACTATGCAGATTCATTTGAAAAAAATTAATCCTCACCTGCGCTAAAGACCGGACTATATAAAATGTACGTTTTAGCTCTCCTGGATTACTGCTCACTTTTTGTTGGCATTATGCCATCAGATGGCCGAAAGAAACTAGAAGCCATTCAAAGATGCTTTACCAGATTCTTATCCAAATGTGATGCCTTTCAAGGCCCATACACGGAACAATACAATAGACATGGCCTTTTTTCAATTCAATTAAATTCAATTTATTGAGGGAAATAGGCATGGGCCTTTGAGTACCCTATTTGTAACGTTAAATTAAGTGCGGTATACAGAGAAACCGTGTGGGTTGCAAAGGTACAAAAGGCGGTCATAAAATATGACAAGTGGTGCACGACTCTCGAGGGTTAAGATAAATTCCTCATCGCTCAGGCTCGTTGGGGAACATAAAACTGTCAAGGTTCCTTTTAAAGCTTTCCAGCGATGGTGACATCACAACCTCTTCAAAGAGGGCATTCCATGGTTTAACCACTCTGACAGAGAAGGAGAATTTGCGCACATCCAGTCTCGCCTGCTGGACACGCAGTTTCAATGGGTGACCTCGGAGATGGGTCGTGGCGGCAAATTCAAAGATGTCCGAGAATTCCAGGCAAAACTCCAATCTCTTCACAATGCGGAATGTCTGCAGGAGATCACCACGCATTTGCCTATAACTCAAAGGGAACAGATTGAGATTCATTAGGTGGGTTGGATATGGCAAGGAGCTTTGACTTCTAACCATTTTGGTGGCTTTCTTCTGTACTCTTTCGAGGCAGTTCTGATCTTGAACTGTCCAAGGGTTTCCAGGCTTGCGTAGCATATTCCAAATGCGGCCTAATGAACGTTCCAAAAGTCTTAGCGAAGAGATCTTCATCGAAATCCAAAAAGGCTCGTCTGATGGCATGCAACACCGCAATTGCGTTCTTCGCCACTTTCGAGCAGTGAGACGATGGTTTTAAGGTGGTGGTCGTCAGCACACCAAGGTCCTTTTGGGTTTCCACGTCTTTTAAGACTTCACCGTTGAGAAAGTAACTTCTACTTTCGGCAGATCCAGATGGGTTGCCTAAGCGAAGTATTGTACACTTATCGACGTTGAACCGCAAAAGCCAATGATTCGACCACTCCTTTAACCGAGTTAGGTTGATCTGCAGTTTATCTTCGTCAGCAGGGCTCTGGATTACATTCCAGATTTTAATGTCATCGGCAAACATTGCTGCTTCACAGTCGAGATTCCTGAAACAATCGTTCACGTATATTAAAAACAGTATTGGCCCTAGTACTGAACCCTGAGGAACCCCTTTCTCGACCGTAGCAGAACTTGACCTCTCTTGGCCGATGCACACAACCTGGCGCCAACCCACGAGGAAGTTATCGATCCACTTGAGGAGGTTACCTCTGATTCCAATTCTTTCTAGCTTGTACAACAGTCTCTCGTGCAGCACAGTATTGAAGGCCTTTTTAAACTCAATGAAGGCAATGTGAACCGCGTATCTATCTTCAAGTGCTTGGATCCACCTCTGGAGCGAATACAGCCAATTCGTTGTGCATGATCTTCATTTTCTGAACCCGTGTTGACAGCTTGATAACAAATTATGAGTCTCTAGGAATTTCACCAATTCGCTCTTGATGATCCTTTCCATAATCTTGCCAAGGATGCATGTCAAGCTTATGGGCCTGTAGTTTGTCACTGACGCCCGGCTACCACTTTTGTACAAGGGAGTTATATGTGCCAGCTTCCAATCGAAAGGAAGTGTGCCGGAGTAAAAGGACTTTTGAAAGAGCACTGACAGAGGTGCGGAAAGTTCATTGGCGAGTTCTTTCAGAAGCTTGGGTGGACGCTCATCTGGTCCTGAAGATTTCGACTCTTTTAGTTCTTTTAATTCCTTTTGGATCAGAAATTTTGATGTTTGTTCCTTGTACATCTACGGAGGTAACTGTAGACTAACTTTGGATTCTGCGTTGCCTTTTGCAGCAAAGTCTTCTCAAATTCTCTTCGCGTTTTAAGAATAAGGCTTCTCATTTTGTTTCTCTGTGTTTTATACTTATTAAAATAGGCGACTTGATTAGACTCGCAATATTTTCTCCACAACTTGTGCTTCCTGTTTATTTCCCATTTTAAGTTACTGTCTAGCCACCCACCACACTTGCTGTGATGGACTCTCGTTAGTGGGCAGTGGTTGTCCATAAGTTGCAGAAGAACATTTCGGAAGGACTCCCAATCTTCGTTCACGGTGCTCGAAAACATTGAGGTCCAGTTGATGTCGGTTAAATCTGCTCGCATCTGATGAAAGTTTCCTCGCCAAACGTTACGCCGTTTTTCCTCTATAGCAGGCACAACGGATAATGAAGAGTAGTCCCACATAAGAACCACATGATCACTACGACCGAGCGAAGGCATTGAAATTATCTCGTCAATGCTGCCTGATGTTTTTGTGAAAACCAGGTCGAAACAGTTAGCCCTTTGTCCTTCACGTGTTCTTGTGGGGAAAGGGACATGTTGTGTGAGGAGTGCCTTCAAAGTCTTTGCAGAAAAACATAATTAAAAGTCAATTTCGGGCATGATGATTGAACAGTGCTCCAGTTAATTCCTGGTGCGTTGAAGTCACCCATAATCATGACATTAGGTCGAATGGAGAAATTTTCTAATTGTTCCAAAAAGTGGGCGTCCGCGACTCGGTCTATCTTAGGTGGCCGATTGACAATGAGGACATCCAGACATGGAGAGCCTTGATGTTCAACCATATGGCTTCCGTGCTGCACACAAACTTGCTCGTCTTGTCAGACACTATTAGCACGTCTTTCACATACACAATTATTCCACCACCCTGTCGGTTTTCTCTGTCCCTCCGATATATTTGGTATCCAGACAATGTTATTTCGCTATCTCGAATACTGCCCGACAGCCAGGTTTCGGTTACTGCTATCACATCCGGAGATACTTCGGCAAGGCAAATTTTTAACTCATCAGGTTATGATAAAAGGCTTTGTGCATTTGTATACAAGCACTTCAATTTTGCGTCAACCAAATTTCCTGTTGCGTTTGTCAATTTTATGGTCCTAACTGCGTCTCCTCTAACGTCAAGGTCATATGTATTTTCCGTTTCTTGATGATTTTCGGTAACTCTGGTTTCTTTAGTGAGAACGCTGGGCGTTACGGAATCAGTTCTGACATCTCTTTGGGCAATTGGTTCCCTGATGGTTTTGGCGTTAGTGAGGTGGCTGCCGTTGTCCTCAGAACAATCGGTTGGTTCAATGGAAAATTCGTATTCTTTTGAACTACCTTCCCCTTGAAAATAGCCAGATTTTGTTCGCCAGCCTTCAGTCTTGATGGTAGTTCCAAGACAAGCTCCCGGCGTTTCAGCCTTTCCGCAGGGGAGTAGTCCGGTTGAAAAAAAACCTCTTAATGCGAGTGCCGGAGGTTATTTCTTTTGGATAGGATCTCCTTGATTTGGTCTTTGCTCTCTAGCATTATTTTGAGAGGTCGCGGTCGCGGCGTTCCTAGGCTGTCTTCAGACTTTTTGCCGATCCGGAATGCTTTAATAACTTTTAATTCCACGCCCGGTGGGAGCAACTTGTTTAGGAGGCCATTAAACGAAGCATGGTCTTCGGCGACACGGTCTTCAGGTCGGACTGCAGTTGACTTGTGCAAACCCTGAATAACTAAACACTGTTGTCCATCCTGGTGCTTGGAATTTTCGCTTCCTCCTAAGTTCTCCTTAGGGGCACGAGAATGGTTTACAGAGCTCTCGTTGGGATTAAGTCTACCTCTGACCATACTCTCATCTGAAGGCTTCAATGAATCCATCAGAGTTAATTGTGACTTTTTCCTCCTGTTGTGGTGTTTCCCGATCGCAGCTTGCCGCGAGTTTGTTTCTTGGGATTCAACTAGGGGCTCTTTAGAACACCCAAGATAGCAGGATGAGATTTGTGGTTTGCTCTGGTCTTCGTCCGTAGGATTCAGAGACTGTGTTCCTGTTATCCGGTCGTTATGGGTATTCGCGTCCGAACATCGTGAGCTGTAACAAGTTGTAATTTTTGATACTTTTGGTACTTAAGTCACTGCCTTTTAGTGCTTTTAGAATTTAGAATTTAGAATTTATATTTGGTTAGCACCGGGAAGGTACTGTCTAAGCAAACATTAGTAACGAAATAAAGTTATGACAATGTGTGCAGATAAAATGTACAAATTCATAAATTGTCCTGCTATGTCAACAGTTAGCAATGTTTTTAAAATTAATGGTGAACTAGAAAAATAGGCAGTGAAAAAAAACTCCTACCATGAAAAATGGAGGCAGAGTTCAATAGGCCTTCATTTTCGAATAGAAAAGGTAGGAGAAAAAAACTGCTTAGGAAAAAAATAGTCAGGTGGTAGAATAGGGTAATACTGCAGTAGCATTTCAGAATGAGATAATGAAACGTCGAGGTGATTCGTTCTTGATCACTTAGGCGTATGAAACAAGAATCTCACGAAAATGCGTCAATGAACTTAAGTCCTCAGCATCATAGGATCCAGAATTGAATTCTGATGATGGTTAGTATCCAAAGAAATCGCAGCATTTAAGACTGTGGACCACCGAATTTGTACGTCCGAATGACGTCATCGTTTGGAGGACGGGTGATATAAGGAGACATTATAGTTCATGGGCGTCTCCAGGTAGCGTAAATATAGTTTCAAGAGGGTTACTCAAATTCCCGATGGTCCTTTCTCCGAGTCATGGGGAAAGCTACTGGGAAAAAGATGAGGAAAAATAAAAAGGTTAATAGAATCAGTGTTAAGATAAATGTGCAGTCTTCGCTTGAATGCAGATAGACTAGTTAACGACCTTATTTCAATTGGCAAGTTATTCCAAAGAAAACTATACCTAGAAGCAAAGAAGAGAGAGCGTTTACACGTGGAGGATGCAGGGGAGGAATAATTAGTTCAGAATTTCTTAGGTTATAAGGAAGACTAACGGGGGTAATGACAGAAAGCTTTTGGGAGAGTTGAACTATTATTAAGACGAAAAAAAGGAGACAAAAGCCTGCTTCAAGTCTCCTGACCCAAAAGAAATTTTAGCTTCGTTAGCTGGCATCTTGTTGAGTAGGAAGTAGTTAAAAGAGTCGGATATAGGAGTTTTTGGTGAAATTTCTTTGAACATTTTCAATTTTTGAACGGCTAGATTCGTTCGTCACTGGAATATTGCTAAGCGTATTTCCTCGAGTAATGTTATCTTACAAGAGCTTCCTTAAGTCTGCAAGCTCATTTTCCAGTTTTTGAACTCTTAGTAAAATACAAGAACATCAAACGCAAGATTCGTCCTCCTAGCCGACGAATTTGGCTGCCATTGCGCTTTTTGCGCGCTTTGCTGTTTTTTTTTGTTGTAAGTATAAACTGATTGAGTGCCAGTCGGGGATTTCGAAGCCAGCTCAACAGGCTTTCCTTTAGAGGAAGTTCCGTGACTGGTTCTGTTGCTAGCAAACAATTGTTTTGAGTCCATGAATGTTAAAACACTGCGTAAAAGTATGTTCTCCTTTGAGCGTATAACGAAACTTTCCGACTGGCTTTGGAGTATGGCGAGTATTTAATACAATATGAGCAAAAATGTTTATACTTGTTCAAAAACGCTTTTGAAAAATACTGTAAACGGTATGAAGGGTATTCAGGAACGACTCAGCGGTTCGGAAATGTCAAAGGTCCTGGATAACTTCAGATCTTCACGAGGTTGTACACGTTTGGTTCCCTGAATGGTTGTCAGTTTGTATTGGTGCAGAGGCAGCGCAGTCAACTTGAATAAGATGATAAACAAATTCCAATTTGATGCCCTTTTATGACGAATTTTGGCACAAGAAAGAATTCCAGATGAGCAGGAAGCAAGTAAGTTCGTGCAGTTGAAACAGTATTGTCTGGAACAGTCCTAGTGAAGTGGTAACGAAGATCAAATTGTCCAATTTGGAGAACAAATAATTGGTGGTGCTTATAGGGTCTTCAAGATCAAGGTCATGGTCTGCAACCCGTCTGGATCAGAAGACTCAAAAACGGTCTCATTTTTCTATTCAAAATCACACACGACCAAGATATTCTCAGAATGAATATACTAGCAAATCAAAACGGCCGCCGAGACCCTAGAAATTATGAAAATATTATAAAAATTCCTTAATTAAAAAAGGCCCAACGATCCAACTTCTATTTCATAAGATACGCGACAATATGGAATGCCCTACCAAGTTCTATCAGAAATAGTCGAACCCTACTAGAATTTAAAATAGAAATCAAACAACATCTAATGAATAAGACCACACATCTATTTTTGAAAAATATAGGACATTTTTCAACTCAGTTCTTTAACATAGAATTCGGGCCAAAGGGCTCTGATAACGCCAACTTCGGGAATCACGCATTTTACAACGTGGCGGTTACTATCGGCGATAGCTACTTCAATTCTGAGTCCTCCCGATGAGCTGCCGTATGTGCATCTAGAAGTAAAGCAAATCCAAACGTACTTTGCGTGCACTTCCGATGACGGCGATAGCCATTTCAGGCCAGAAGCTCCCACGAGTAGCTATTTGACGTACTTTTATGAACATTTTACGACGATCTGCAATGCACATAGAGATGAAGAATTAAATCATCTAGTTATGTGGTACACCAACTGGTCATGGGCAAGCTATAGCTGGTGGTTAGTGACCTACAATACTCATAAATACCTATCCTCTGGCTATGCGCAAGGGCTCTCAATTTAATGATTTATATACCCATTATCTAAAAGCAGCTTTTTTCTCTAGTTAACACTTATTAAAAAAATTCATGATAATTTTACATTTTCAAGTGTTTTTGGATAGCGTCTTTATTTTTATATATAATTTTATGATTTTTAAATAATTTGCTTTAAAACTAACTTGCAAAACTTATTATTTTTATCTTATTCTGCTAGAGGTATATTTATTCCGTTATTAACATCATTTATGCTCTACGTTATTCGAATGCGCCACGAGCCGCACGCCTAGGTTTTGATATAGCTTTATGAAACGAATGGTACTAACTGTTTCATACAGGTAGATCAAACATAATTCAACACTATGTTATATAATAAAAATATGAAGACTGTAGGACTGCATTGAAAGTTTCTTACGTTGAACTCTTCCTGCTCCTAATCTTTTTCAAATTTTTAGCAATCAGTCAACTAAGTCTAATTATTCGGCAGACCCCACACCGGAATCGACTGCGCTCGCATCTGATTGGAAGTACCTATCCCTTCGAATCGACCGCAGACCTTTCTACCTCTGTCAAATGAGTACCCTCGAACGTCAATAACATACTAGTCTTGACTCTAAACATTATTTCCCTGACACATTCATCTTCATTCTGTATAGCTGTTTTTACTTCATTTTTTTGCTATTTCTAAACCTTGGAAAAACAGGTTTTTTACTTAAAACAAACTCGTCATTTCGAACACTGCTATTTAAGCAAAACAAACAAACCAAAGCTTAAGTGTTTAATGAAAAGAGGAGTTTGTTTTAGGTTTTTCCTGTGTTCAAAGGATTTGACGGCGCCAAGCAGTGCCAAATCAATAAACCTATTTATTTAGTATGTTTAACTCATAGTGACTTCGGAGTCGGTTTTCCTCACACATACAGACAACCGTGGTTGTTTTTATTCATGCAAAGTTCCAACACTCCTCGTTAGTTGAAACCACTTCCAAATCTTTAAGTCACTTTATTGAGGGAAGTAGGCTTTCACCCTGGAGCTCCCTATTAACAATCAAAAAAATCAATAGAATGAACGTTTACAGCAATAAACTTGACAAATGAAAATGTAAGGTCATCGATATGCGTGGGCCAGGCGCAAGCTGCCGGTACTTACATAATCTTCATTATATGTACAATAGTTTCTCAGCAAATGAGTATCTAGCTGGCAATTAAATGTGTCAACAGTTTCTGAAATGACCACCTCTTCTGGGAGCCCGTTCCATGCTCCAACAACCCTCTGCGAAAAGGCGTTCTGACGAAGGTCCGTGTGGACTAACTTCCTCTGCAGTTTAAAGGGATGACCCCTCAGATGTTCTATCCCAGCCAATTCGAAGAATTCAGCAAATTCTAGGGCGATCTTGCAGCCTCTGACAATAATAGTAATAATAATAATAATAATAATAATAATAATAGTTGTATTTAATACCGGTTTACAGGCATTGTCAGGTGAAATATTCAGTGGGTAGAGGCTGGCAGTGAAAAACTCCTGAATATATATCATTATAAGTGTTTTTTTCCTATTTTTCATGTTATTCAGGAGAAAAAAACTGCCGCCTGTAAGGATGATAGCAATTCAGATCAGGGAAGGGCTAACACAATTGCAGTCTGTATGCAGTCTCTGTCTTTGCTAGGAACCGGGATTCTGCCTCAGGCAAGAAAGCATCCGTGTGCGGTTGCTCACTGTCTGCCGAAGAAGTCAACGGGTGCAGGCTCCAAAATGTTTGGATGAGGTCACTGTGTAATTACCTGAAATTGAGAGAATACAAATCAAGTTGAACAAGTCTGGCTTCGTAATAATAA